>JAEAOA010002341.1:818884-1123884 GCA_016746295.1 Potamilus streckersoni | reverse complement strand
ATATCTAGTACTGAAAAATATTGATAAACCCTATAACAACATCATTCTGAATAATGGGAAAAACCTCAAAAAGATTTTGAATAATGGCAAAAGTTCATTTTTAGATGACTGGTGTATGGGATACATTTGCTGGTGCATCCATTAATGTGAAGTATTCTTTAAAATGACAAAATCACAAAACTGAGTATAGACCTTTTGGATCTGCAACATGGCCAGGATTGTTTTGTCATGATCGACAGGTACTATGCTCAGTTGAAAAAGGACAATATGTACAAAAAAATGGTTATATGACTAGGGTAGGGGAATGTTGGAAGTAATTTGTCACTGGTTTAATGTGTCAGGAAAGTTCCTAGTTTAACATTTCATGGAAACTCGTGAGTATGTTTATGTTGACATTACAGAAATGAGTGGAAAAAGGAAACTGCATCAAATGTTGAAAAATTATGGTGAACTCTCCAAACCAAGAGGACTTCAACCAATTTATGACAAACAGAATTATCAAAAATCAATGGATAGAAACATTGGAAGATATCCATTTACACTAAGAAACTGTCTAAAGACATTTCCTTTTCTTCTGTTCTAATTTGTAGTTGTGTGACAGGTACATGAAACACAATTTGTTTAATATTAAAATGAAACCTTTTGTATCTGTTTTTAGTAGTATCAGTAATGTGAGAAGCATGAAATTGTTTATTTAGATTTTAGAGTTAGAGGTATTAGTGTTATTCTTATCTTTTGCAATCCATGTCAAGGGTGCTTGCTGAACTGCACAAAAATAGATGAGTAATCATGTCTTCTTGATGTGATTGTTACATTACTCAAATCAGCTATGTCAAGAGATGCTAATATATAATCATGCTGATCAGGAATCTTAGCAATAATTAATTGAAACCTATATGCTATACTTGCACATAATCCAGGTCCAAAAGCAAATAACATAGACCCTGATCTGCTGTCACATGATGTTTTTTAAACAATATCCTGAGTCGTCTTTGCCTATTATCATATATTCTGGTTTGATATAATACAATTGTATGTTGGTGTGAATTTCTGTATATTTCAGAATTTCAGCGTATTTCAATGTTTCTTTTAACCGGGGAACACCAATGCAACTGGAAATTAATATAACTGTCCTGCATTCTTGTGCCAGATTCCATTGAAAATATTCATAAAATGTAATAAATTTGCAGAATGGATTGATCCAAATTATGCTCATATTTTTGGAATATACTAAAATGTTAGGTTTGTACAGTTTGTTTAAAACTGAATTATAGTTTTTGATAAGATCACTTTATAAAAAAATGCCAGTACAGTTTAAGCTTCTTTCTCACTTTCAACAAGTTTTAAAATGACAACATTCCTTCCCTGTTATTTAGGTCCTAAACTGATTAATTGGAGAGGCTGCCATGGGTCTCAGAGCAAAGAACTTGATAACCTAGCCTTAGCACTGAATAGTCAAAATGTGATGATTCGCCCTTACACAACCACTGCCAGTGAATCAATTTGTGTAATTTAGGTCTTTTATTCATGCCAGCTTAAGAAGAATTATTAGTAGAATTTAATTAGAACAAGGTCTGACAAAAAGGTGATTTTGCTAAGCCATGAGACCAATAATTGTTTTGATATTCTGTAATTTACAGATTCTTTTTAATAATAATAATAATAATAATAATAATAATAATAATAATAATAATTACTGAACATTATTATTATTATTATTATTATTATTAAGTATGTTCAGTAATAGAAAAACTTAGATACAATTTTAAAAATTGTTTTATTTTCAAGTAACAGTCTCATTCCGTTTATCAGTAACTGAACAAGTTATAATTTATCTTAGTCATGAATAGATACAAAATTATCTCAGAATACTACTGCTTACTTGGCAAGAAATATTGAATGTAATCAAGAACAAACCAGTAACTAATTTTGTGACAGTGGACATGGAAGATATTCCCTGTTCTCTATTAGTTTTGACTTATTTTTTGTGTAGGTCACCATGTGACAGTGTCTGTGTGAAAGTGAGATGTAGAACGGTAACTAAAGGTGTGTATGATTGTGAATGCATAACACTGTCAGAAAGACTTCAGTAGATGTACAGGTCACCATGTGACAGTGTCTGTGTGATGTAGAATGGTAATTAAATGTGTGTATGATAGTGAATGCATAACACTGTCAGAAGGACTTCAGTAGATGTATTATCATGTTTAATTTTATTTTTTGGATGTCAAAATGTATTGGAAGGGTATTTCTGCTTGTTTACTTTTTAATTGCTTGATTTATTTAACACAAGTGTGATTGGGTGTCAGTGTAGATATCATGAAACAAGAGACAAACAGGAATTTAAGTATTGTAATTAGCTGCCATGTTCCCCTATTTTATCTCATCCAAGAGCAGATAAAGTTGGTATGGATCAATAAAATTACAAGTAATCTTGGAATAAAAGATTCAGTCCCTAATGTGATTTGTTTTCTTTTTCCAGCATATCATGTGGTCACACGGGATAAAATACAGTTACGATAATCCCAGCATTATGGTTGGCCAGAACAGCTCAGTTCAGACCAGAACTCCTTAGAGAATGCAACAGGAAAGTTTGAATAAGAGTACCATCCAGTTTCAAATCAAAGACCAACGAAATGACAATTGTGTTTTCAGACCCCCAAATGAACTATTGATAGCAGCACTAGCAGCACTATTGATAGCAGCAAAGACTGCATTGAATTCAGACTATATTGCAATGTCCAATAGATTTTAAAGACAATTTGTGCATTTTGTGCGTTTTTTAAAAATGTCTGTCTGGTTATGAATCTGTGAGTGTGTACAATTGTGCATGGAGATGATATTTGACAGTGCTAAGTGTACCAACTATATTTTATATTAAGTTTATTAAATGCTTTAACGAAAACATGTTATTTTATTTTCTTCAAATTTGAATTCTCAGTCATTTTTTTACAGGTTTAAATGAGAGAGCTTATTCTGAATTTGACGATCTTTGTGGTTGTGGTGAGCGCACTGCCTCCCCCCCTCCTAAAAAACACATTTTTGAGTCTCAATAGTCATCGGCAAATATGGCAGGTATACTGTTGTTCTATTGACAATTCTTACCATTCTGAAGTCCATATTGTGATCCAATTTCAGTCAAACAAGGAATAATGGTTTATATCATCAAAATCTCACAAATTCAAGAATCAGTAAGATGTATACATATTAATTTATTGATTTTACACCCGATTGGCTAAACTTGTTACCACTCTGAAGGCCAGATTTCTGATCTGAATTTGAATAAACTTGGAATATATGCATGTATAATCCAGATCTCGGATGGATTTGATAGTGAACAAGATCAATGTATATTAATAAGATGATCTTGCACCTGTTTGGCTGAACTTGTTACCACTCTGGTAAATTTGATCAAACTAGGAATGCCTACTTATATCATTAAGCTCTTGTACAGGTTTGATAATGAGTGAGATGAACACATATTGATGAGTATGGTCTACTCTGGCAAAATTCATGTTTGCCTATTTTAATAACTGCTTAAGTTCATTTCATGAGCATGTGGGAGCAGCCATTTTGATCAGCTGTCTTTAGGCAGCCATTTGTTTCCCCAATGCTTAATCATAGGCAAGGAAAGTACCAGAAAAGAATGTTAATATTCTCTCCATTGGACTTGTTGCAAATGCATGCAACTTTACATTATACCAGTTCTGTTTTCAGGAATACTTAATAACCAAAGAAGAACCACAAAGATAAATGGTTGCTATTATTGTACACTTTAAATTGGTGGTATAGGAGAAACATTTAAATTGTAAGCATCTAAACAGACTCTTTGAATAATTATTATGTATTCTATCCACAGGACAGTATTTGTTGGTTCCAAAGTCACACACCCAAACCCAGCCCATGAGGAAAATTGTACTATTCTTAAAATGCATATTTAGCAACCAATATTATGCTAAAGACAGGAACACAAGGCTTACCACAATTATTCCTGAGATGTAATTTATAAAGTTTGCAGGTTGAATAGAGATTGAACAGCTCAGGTTCATAGAGGTCAAAGTGTACAAAGTTTGCTAATTCTTCCAACACTTAGATATCTCTTAACTGATATTATTTGCTAATTCTTCAAACACTTAGATATCTTTTAACTGCTATTAATCTTCCTGTCTGTCTGTTTAAAATCATATTTTGCTCATATGTGTACCCACCAATAAAAATATCTTTCAGGCATGGCATGCACACATACATAAAGTCCTCAAATGGCAATGTTTGGTATACCAACAAATGGGTTTAAATTACTATTTGCCAACTCAATATGTAAGTCATCGCACATAAGATATCCATAATGATCCTAAGCAGTTATTTGGCAATCATACTTTAAAAAATCATTTAAACATGATACAACCTCAAAGCAGAAGATAAAAGAGGTGTGAAAGCTTTATTTCATGGACTTGCCAATCCCCTATACTATACAAGTGTAAATATACAAGTGTAAATATTGACATTACATCCAATTGCTTTGCGCTTGTTAGCTAAATTGTATGGCAGTGGCAGTATCTATCAAACAGTTAAAACAAAGTACTGTATTTTCCCTGTGTTTTTAGAGGCTATTTGTTTTCAGATACAACAAAAATATTTTACGAAATTTTTAATGCAGCATAATTTTAAGAGGATATATTACAAAACAATTTTTCATGAACTTATGTTGTCAGACAATCTAAAGAGAACTTTTTTTTTAGTTTCAAGTAGCACTCTGTGCATTTATCAGTAAATGAAAAGGTTAAAATATATTTTAATCAGTCATGAATGGGAAATGTGAGCCTGTTTTAAAAATGCATATTGTATTTTGTCAGAATAGAAACCATTATTATGCTAAAGACAGGAACACAAGGCTTACCACAATTATTCATGAGATTTCATTAATAAAGTTTACAGGTTGAAAAGGGATGGAACAGATCAATTCATAGAAGTCAAAGAGTACAAAGTTTGCTGATTCTTCTAACAGTAGTATAATGAAGCAAGTCAATCTACCTTTTCACTTTTCCTTAATTTTGTTATAAATGAATAAAAAAAAACATTTGCTAAATTTTTCTTTCACCTAGCTCAAGTTTATGTTACGTCTGTTCTAAAATATTGAATTTCCCCCCAGTTAAAAACATTTCAGACAATATTGCCACAAAACATTGCATCAGCAAGAGCAAGATAGGCTCATTGGCTTATTTGTTATTCATAACATCAATATTAATGTACCAGTTTACTGAGAAAAGCATACACAATAAGAAAAAGAGAAAGCAATTCCACAAATGTTTGTCTATTTTTTTAAATTCCGCTGTACAGTTTCATAGCTTGCACATGATTTGATTTTTAAAGAAAAAGAATTATTTCATTTTTTCCTCACTGGTTATATTGGCTATTTAGAAAGGATATTTTAAACATTAGGTACCATTAAATGTTTTATTTTCATTATTTTGGTATATGATTGTTTAGTGTAAATAGGGTTATAAAATATAAAGTTTGGCCTTGTTTCAGATATGCACCTCTCAAAAGACTTATATCTGCTTGATCATTTTCACTTCCTCGACTTTACATGTAAATTGTAGAACAGTTAACATTACTTTTGTGCAGTTTTTATTAGCTCTACTGGTCATAGACCAGATGAGCTTATGGGATTGTCTGTTGTGTCATCCAGTCATCAGCTGTATATTGGCATGTTTGTTATCACTACTTCTTCTAAATTACTTAGAATATTTATCCTATGGTCTAGTTGGTCCTAAATGAAAATGGTTCTGCTCCGACATCTAATATGACTGCCACAGTGACCATCTTGAAATCTCATCATTACTCCTCCGAAATGGATAGTCATATGAATGTTGGGTTTTCTCAAAAGATTTATGTTGCCTAGTTAGTCCTGAATGAAAATCGTACCTAACTGACCTTTAGAGATTGAAGCAATCGTTCTAAAAATAGAAAACAATTTCATGTGAAGGTGAAACAAAAAAACAAACATTGTCAATTATAGGGATTCTCGGGGGGGGGGGGTAAAACGGACGTATGGATTATAAGCATGAGGACACAAATACCCCCGCACTTATATGTCCTAAGATTTATATTAAAATCCTGGTACCATGCTTGCGAAAATGACAGAAGATGCCCGAAATGCAAGTAAATAGGCCACGCAGCAATAGAATGCACCTTGTTTATTCCAGCTGCTACTTATGCAGGGGCGACTTACCACGAATTTCAGGGCTGTCCGTCTAATTCAAGTCAAAATCCAGATAAAGGATTAGGACTTTGGCATTGCCCCTAGTTAGAGTGTTGAACAGGTAAGAAAAGAGCAAGTGTGGGAAAAAAATAAAATAAAAAAAAAAAATAAAAATAAAGGCCAACACACAATGCCAGCAACAGATAAGCAACCGTTTCTACCCCCTTTTAGAAGGGGATGAAGGAGAGGAGGAAGAACGGCTTACCTGTAAGACAAGGAGTTTAGAGAAAGGTGGGTCATTTGACCTCTTGGCCCCTTACCTCAACTCCAAAAGATGATAGTATGATAAACAAGTTATCGATGAGTGGGTCACTAGTTTGAACTAAAGTCCTCTATTTCAACTTCAAGCACACTTAGCAAAACTAAAGAAAAATCAAAAGAATTGCGTCCTTCTCCGCTATCATCCTCCACCCTTAAGCAAAAAAAAGAAAAAAAGGAGGGGACACAAAAAAGACAACGACTTGGACAAACAAGACGACAAATCACTGGAAACTGGAAATTGAAACTGAAAATTCGAAAATACAAATTACCGAGATTTGTCAAACTATTGAAGATGAGACAGAATTTGAAAATTGTAAAACAACTGATGAGGAAACAATGGGGGTACATTTTTCCTCCCAACAAAACTAATAAACTTTAGATGCTAAACATGAATAATGACCGATATATAAACTTATATGTACTAAAGACCTAAGAAATTATCTGCCTGGTTACAACAAACTTCCGTATAGTTTCAGTTAATAGATAATATATAATGGGATTTAAAACAAAAAAAAAAGATTTTATGAACCATGAAATTATTTTAATACAAGAAAAAAACTGGTTTTAATGAAGAATAACATCCTATACGGAGAAAAAAACTGAATGCAATTTCTCTAAACAGTAACTATATGGTGAAGATCTGAAAGGTGGCGCAGCTATAATTATAAAAGTAGACAATAGGCTAAAATGGGAGGTAATTTAGTAATAATTTTTAGGGAGAATCGTAATAAATATGTGAGTACTTTTTCAATGGAAAATCTAATTCTAGGTGGTAATTGGATAGGGGAATTAATTACTAATGATAAAAAGTTCTTAAAATCAATGAATAACAATTTAATTGATAAAAATCTACGATACGAAACAATTACAAAAATAAACATCACCTTTTAATAGCCCTCCACCCTCAGCAACACTTCCACCAGAACAAACAAACACCCTCCTGGACGAAGACTCAGCAACACACCTTGGCGACAAGCGCGAGTTATTAGATATGACAATAAAAGTGGACCGTCGCAATAAACAAGCCAGAGCAAATGTCAGTGGATAGAGCAACATGGAAAGCTAATTTTCTCCTTTTATACTTTCGCTTCAAATGGTAAATGACCTAGGACTGTACATATTCAGGCTCATGCCTGTTAACTTTTTATTCTTATGTGTTTTTTTTTTATTAATTCACTTGTGTTTTGGATTCACGTTAATTGGATTCGTATATTTCACGGTATGGTCTTGACACTTTTTCTTCCTTCTTACTCTCTATCAATCACTCCACTCCTTTCTCTCTTCGTTATACAGTTTTCCTCTATTTTCCTTTTTATATTTGATGTTTCTAATATATGTACTAATATTTATTTCACACAAAAATGGCTCACAGTTTCAATATTATTAGTCTCAATTGCAATGGGCTCCGTATAAATATTAGTAAATTGTATGAAATTGATATCTTACAAGAAACTAACATTGACAACCAGACAATGCCGCAATGCCATTTGGAGTTTCGGCACAAACAGATCGTGCGGAGTAGCAATATTAAATTTTAATACCCAAATAGACCTATCTAAATTTGACACAGATTTATGAGGGCCGATTCATTTGACACGATTTAACATTTAACATAATTCCTTACTAGAAATTCCTTACTTGACAAATTCCTTACTAGAAATTCCTTACAATTCCTTGCTAGAAAAATACTAGCAAAGATAGAAGAATATAGGTAAGGAGAAATGAAATCCATGCATTAAGAGACAAAAATAATGTTTTACTAACTGACAAAATAGAATAGTAGGGAAAATAAAATATTACAGTAACTTATATAAATCTCAAGAATTAAATAATAAGAAATAAATAGGACTATTAACTCCATATCTAAAGGGAATATACATGGAAGAGATGGACTAAATTCAAACGTGAGTTAGTGCTGATATTAGAAAACCAATATCAATATGCTACTAAAAATTAAAATGAAACCTTCAATGAGAGAAAGATTAATAACTTGAATACATAAAAGGTAAAGGGGATAAAGAGGACTTGACAGGTGAGTTGGCAATAATTAAGACTATACCTCTTTGTAAAACAACACATTTTACAAAAAAAAAAACTTGTACATTTGGGTTTTTAGGACAGGGAACCTGCACATGTATGAAGTATGATACAAAAAGGCCACCAGACGTAACCACAAGGCGCTACGCAAAGTGGGAAGGCTGCTGGAGGAACCTCTGAAAAATACATGTGCTGGACATGGACAAACAGTAAAAAAACAGTACATTTTGAAACAAAGAACTCCATGGGAAAAAATGTGACTAATAAAGTAAACGAATGTTATATTTGCACATTTAGAAATTATATATTTAAATATATTTCATGGAGAGTATGGACAAAAGAAGCGAGTCAGATTCAAATAAAAAAGACTTGTGACTCCTTAAAAACCGGCTTTATGATCAGCCTCCTATATTCAAATTGTATAAAGGAAATGACATACTAAAACTATAGGATTTATTTTTGGAAAACTTACGCCATTTCTCATACGAGGTAGGTAGGTAGGTAGGTAGGTAGGTAATCACATGATTTTCAGACATGTACAGTGTCTAACTACTACCTTTATTACCCTCGTAATTTGTATATATATATTATTCCTTTCTATTTGCATTTAGCCAACAATTTGCATCTTTAAATTTATTAAAGTTATTTATGTTTTTATAAATGATCTAATTTCTTTATGAACGTTCTTATCATTATCCGAGATCCCCCCCACACACACACATACACACTTATCCAATTCTGACAATATCCAGTTAAAATCTCCTATATATAATACTTGGGTATTCAACAAAACGTTGAATATAATGATTTGCGTTTATTATACAAATTTTTGGGCTTAATTCCGACAGTTGGCACAAACGTGTAAAACATATTCCAATTATTCAGCTTAATATGTAAAAGACTTACCTGTAATTCACTTGTAGGCTTTCAAAATTTAATCCTTTGGCAAAAACGTCGAACAATTGTTGCCATCCTGATTTCCTCTTTGTTGTATGATTACTGGAGAGAACTAAGGCATCAAGGTCTTCTAGTTTTCTCACCATATGCTCAGGCATCCCTGGTGCTTCATGCAATATTATATCTTTTTTTAGCCCGAGATATTATTTTGACAATTTTAATTACAATTCCATTAATGCTCACTCAAGATAGGTAGGTTCAGTCCATCCATCTTGACTATGTACACGTGTTTAATCTTTATTTAAAAAAAATCTAACTATTTATCACTAAAATGGTTATAACAAAGCAAGCAGTGTAACAAAGCTTTATCACCCTGTATAACATAAAACAAAAAAAGTTTCACAGAATCAAATAAAACAAAGCTTTGACACTTACCCCTAGGGCCCGAGATGATGGTGGAAAGTTCGCCTACCACTAACAAAATCCAAATGACTTGTGTCTCAGTTCACAATATATCCAGCGTAAATCCATCGGAGTGAATAATAGTTATGGTTAAATGTTCATGCAAACCTTGCTTTTCTGTCAATTTCCGCTTGAATGTAATTTTAAAATCACTTCATATGGTGAACAATAGTTCACCCCAGAAAACGTTGTACGTCTGTAGAACGAATGAAAGTGGTAAAATAGATTCAAGGCAAAACCAAGTTATTTATAGACTTATTCTGTGACAAACCTGAATATCTTTAACAAAATCCTTACTAATAAGGCATTAATTAAAATTATGTAAAGTTACATCATCAAACAAATTCATAAATCTTAATGAAAAACATGACAATAGCATCAAATATAATATTAATAATAACAACAATAATAATAATAATAATAATAATAATAATTTAAAATAATAATAATATATTATTATTATTTTAAATTATTATTATTATTATTATTATTATTATTATTATTATTATTATTATTATTATTATTATTATTATTATTATTGGATGATCTGTATTAGCGGAATCATCATTATCTCGGCTTTCGGGTATCGTGATCCAAGAGTTGCAGGTTCTATCCAAGATAAAGTCAGTCCATGTCAACTACAACGAACCTCTTATTCCATGGCGTGATATAACCAATGTGTTTTAATTTAATGTCTTCATAATTTAGGTGTATGAAGCATTCCAAGTCTCCATGCATTAGTCGTTATCTATTTACTTTTCTTTTCTCAGTGCTTGTTTTATTTTGCTTTCCTTAGATGTGCATGTCCTTGGCAGAGCTGTAAAATGCAAAGTTTATCGGGTAACAAAATTTGTGTCCTACTCTTTTTCAAAAGCTGTATTTCGAATTCAATGACATGTATGTATGTATGTATGTATGTATGTATGTATGTATGTATGTATGTATGTATGTATGTATGTATGTATGTATGTATGTATGTATGTATGTATGTATGTATGTATGTATGTATGTATGTATGTATGTATGTATGTATGCACACATACACACACACTTGTTAAGACATGATGCTCCAGTGCTAGATATCACTATAAACTGTCACACTGCAGACATTGTAGCGATATGACTGAAATTTTTTTAAATCTACGCTAAAAATCTAAATCACACATCACATATATCAACCTTGAGTCTAGAACATCTCCGTCCCCGGACATCCCACCCCGACTTTCCCTCCGGACATTTCCCCCATCAGATAGGACTTTCCTCCCAGTCATTTCCCCCCATCATGATCTTAAAACTTAATATGACATTTAACCAATAAAATATATAAATCTTATATTAAGTTTAGTTAAAAGAAAAAAGGTCAGTTTAAATACATTTTAGTAGTAAGTGTTAACAAATTTAACATTTTCACATATTTAAAAAAAACTTATTGTTTAATAGTTAATTATGTAAGCAATTGCTTTTAAGTATTCTATGATATCACTATTGTTCAAGTCGATGAATATGTTTGCAATTCTCGAAGAACTGTCTTTGTACTATTTTGGTTAAGATCTATGATTGTGTGTATGTGTGTGTGTGTGCGTGTGTGTGTGTGATAGAGAGAGAGAGAGAGAGAGAGAGAGAGAGAGAGAGAGAGAGAGAGAGAGAGAGAGAGAGAGAGAGAGAGAGAGAGAGAGAGGAGGGGGTCAGGAAACTAGAAGTCTGCGATTATATTTGTAAATCTAGAAGAACAGTCTTTGTACAACTTCTTTGGGTGTTGAGGCAAATGTCTACCGAAGATCTGATTTAGGCTGACATTATTTAAGCTCTGTTCACATCTATTGTTTATCATAACTATACCTTATATGCACAATAAATAAAGGTTAAACTCAATCCTATTCAATATACTTTAAATAAACATCCCGTTCTACAGTGAAAAGCACTAGAAATTAATTGACAAATAAACAATGCCCATTTTTCTTATAACTAACAGTGCTTAAAAATGGGTGTGAATATATGTTCACGGTTCAAATGTGGTGTCAAGCTACCCTTAGATCCATAAGTGTGTGTTTGTGTGTGTGTGTGTGTGTGTGTGTGTGTGTGTGTGTGAGAGAGAGAGAGAGAGAGAGAGAGGGAGAGAGAGTATATTTTACGTTTAATAATACATTTTTTTCAGGTGACAACAGTCATATCTGTGCACTAACGGTGATGCGGTATGCGAGTATACATTAAAGATAAATATAAATAAAGTTGTATAAAGAAAATGGGGGGGGTGACTGGGGGAAGTGCTATCTGATGGAGGGGAAAAGTCCAGGAGGAGGGAATGTCCACGGGGTGGGGGACGTCGTGGAGGGTGAAATGTCCTGATCATAACATATCTATACTTCTCTTTTTCTCTCTAGCGTTATCTGTCACTCATCATGGGATAAGAATAAATAATGAATACTTTGCAAAATTAAATATGGATAACTTTTCTGTAAAAATTCTCTTGAAATCATTCCAGCATTGTAATATATACGAACCATCACTGTAAAGTTTTAAAAACAGTGCGAGCATAGATCATACCCACATACGAGAAAACTGCATATAAGCCGTTTTGCATGTTGCACATTCGTCAGTATACTGATTCCACTTTACCCCACCCACGACCCGCCGTAACACACTTTCAAGTACTATATATATATATATATATATATATATATATATATATATATATATATATATATATATATATATATATATATATATATATAAAATCAATGAAATAAAAATATGTATATAAAATTCTTTCCTTAATATGCATTAATTCAACAACTGGGTCATAACAATAAGACCATTCTTTTTTATGGGTAGATGCCCAAAACTCTTAAAGAAGCAATAATCATCCTAATTAATAAAGAAAAAGGGGAGAGGAAAGATTTGAAATATTGGAGACCTATAACACTATTAATTGCTGATTATAAAATACTAAGCAACCAATAAATTTAGAAAGTGCTTAAACAATATAAGAGATCTAAGTCATAGTGGGGGGTAAGTAGAATGATTTTATATATTACAATGTCAATTACTTCGATAATAGACCTCATTACGAATAAAAATGAAAAGACAGTGCTGTACTTATTCGAGCAAGAAAAGACGTTTGATAGAATAGAACACGATTTTATATTTCAAGCCTTAGTAAATTGTGAATTTGGTAATAGTATAATTAATTTGATCCAAGCCATGTATAAAAATATTATTTATTGAATAATAAATGGAGCCATGAGGAGATAATTTATGCTTCAACGCTCAATAAGACAGGGCTGCCCACTATCGATGTTACTATATGTAATTGCTGTTGAAGCCTTAATCATAAATATTATAAAAATAACACTCATATTCAAGGAGTCCAAATACCCAATATAAAAGACGATTTCAAAACTATACTACATGCAGACGATTGTACGAACTTTATTAGAGACGGATACTCTTTCAAACATCTGTAGGATGAATTCACAAAATTTGGGAAAGTGTCTGGATCGGCAATAAATCACAGTAAAAGAGACATTGTATTAAGAGGAAACCTAGGTCTCCCGCCAAATTTGATCAAAAGCATTTAAGAGCATTGGGAATTGTTTTCGGACTGAACTCAACTCACAAAAGCTATAATGAACTAATATCAAAATTCAACGCACAAATCAAAACTTGGTTGCATGTCAAGCTAAATTTAATGGACCGCATACTAGTCGCCAAGACTTATCTATATAGTCAATTAAATTACATTATGAATTCTACTCACTTAACAGAAGCCACGATAGGCAACATAGAAAGGAAAATATGAGCTTTCTTTGGTAAAACAAAATTCATTACTTAGGGGGAGAAACATGTATGCAGACCCAAGGTTAGAGGGGATTATACCTCCCAAACCTAAGCTTGAAGCTAAAATCCATGATTTTAAATAGGTTTAAAATGCAAGCCAGTAAAAGTGCACAGACTAACTTCGTTACGATCGACTCTCTAATCATAATTTAAAAAATTAGGAAATAATTAAAACAATTAATGAAAACAAAGAAGAAATAACAAGTGAATTTTACTCACAGGAAAAAAGAAATAACAAGTGAATCTTACAGGATTACAAGAGGTCAAGATGGAAGCCAGAGACATCTAGAAGAACTCTGAAATTGACAAGTATTTCAAAGTGAGAAGAATGACTAGAGAAGTAGGATCCTTTCTAGAATGTAGTTATCCAGAAGGAACCCAATTTATAGACATGTCTAAAATTAAAAAAAAAAAAAACATCCAACATTAACGGAAGTTATGGAGGCAATCAAAGTCCAGTATCTAAAAACAATGGATAAGATATTTTCCATAAACATAAAAGGACAAGAAGGTTATATCATAAGAACCACAGATAAAACAGAACTACTACCAAATGGAGAGATGAGGAATAAAAACCTTCAGACTACAATTAAGAAACCTAAACCAATCTTAAGAAGAATAAAAAGACAAACAGGGAACCTATATCTTAGTGACATCCCACTTGAAATACCAATTTAAGTGGTAAAAGAAAGATTTGAGTAGAAATTTTAATTAACCGTAAAAAGCACAACATTAGATAAAATCCCAATAACATCAATATAGAAAGGGAATATCATTTTGGAAATCGAAAAAGTCAAATTAAAAGAAATGAAGAAACCCTTCTATCTATTTTTATTTCTAGTTAGAACGTGGTATAAAGGCTGTATTTATCATAGGAAATGCAATAAATGTGGGAAAACAGGATATAGGCTGTATTTATCATAGGAAATGCAATAAATGTGGGAAAACAGGATAAATGCTATATTTATCATAGGAAATGCAATAAATGTGGGAAAACAGGCCATACTCTAACGAGATGTCAAGATAATTAAATAGAACAACAACAATTACCTAGGTAGAAAAATAAAACAGAGACAAATGGAAAAAGACTCTCAACAGAAAGACTCTCATTTAAAACAAACACAATTACAGCAACAGCAGCAACAACAAACAGAGCAAGAACAAAGGTAAAAAAAAAAACATGAAAAGAGCAAACGACAACATCAATTACCAAGAGATTTTAAAAATAGGACACTGGAGGGGTAATCACCCAGGATGACCACCCCATTACCCTAGACTAACGGTAAAAGCCCTATCGGATGAATGAACCTTTAGAAATATCAAGGAAAATAAAAAATCCCATCTAAAAATTTTAAAATATTTTTTTATCTAAATTCGTTTTATAAATAGAACATAGCAACACATCGGGGGATAAACAAATACACATGAAAATTTTTTTATTTAGATATTTTTTTTCGGTTAAGTAGGGGGATCTGTCTGGTGCCCCACCCCAATTTTCAGTCATATCGCTACGATGTCTGCAGTGTGGCAATTTATTGTGATGGCTAGCACCGAGGCATCATGCAGCAGACATGCAGTATGTTGTACCACCCAGTCACATTATCCTGACACCAGGCTGGCCAGTCCTAACACTAACCTCTTAATGCTGAGCGCCAAGCAAGGCAGCTGTTAGTACCATTTTTTAATTCTTTGATACGACTCGACCGGGGATCGAAAACACGACCTCTCGCATCCGAGGCGGACGCTCTAAACACTATGCATACGGAGAGTGTCAATATTATTCAAATCACCTGTTCTTAATCATTATATAATGGCTTTACTCTCTTAATTAAATTCTTAACCTCTTATACAAACTCCATATCAGATAATAACCTGCAATTAAATTTTCATAACCCTTTTTGCGTTCTAAAGTTAGTTGCAATTAGAAACTAATGAATGCAGCGGGGTTTAAACCTAACTTGTTTTAAGTGTTCTTTTCTTCTATATCCATACCTCTTTACAAAATTTGTGTTTACTTCCAATATAATCTCTCTTGCTTTGGAATTTTTAGCATATACTTATTTATATAAATCCAACTCTGGTTACTGGTTGCCATTGAAGTCATTACACACAATGTCATTTACATGTTTAGTGGATGATTGATATTATAAAATCTTTAGGGTAATGTTCGAATGAATCTTTGTTTGAAATGTATAAACTTAACAGTTCAAAGCTGGGATATATTATGTGCGTGTGTTTGTCTGTCTATGTGTGTGTAGACGATGGATTCAATGTATTGACATAAATGTTTTGTTTGTATCATTCTCTTATATAGCAAAGATCTTTACTAGCGTACATTTTTAACATTTGAATGAAATGATTGAAGAAAAAGAAAAATGTTACAAAAAGTTGAATGGCTACAAGAGAATATTAAAATAAAAAGTTTATCCATCCTTTCAGAAATAATAATAATAATAATAATAATAATAATAATAATAATAATAATAATAATAATAATAATAATATTCCAAGAGTTGCAGGTTATATCCTGGCTAAAATCAGTCTAGGTCAACTACCTCAATGTTTCCTTGGGATATGAACTTCCATGGCATGATGTAAGCAATGTGTTTTAATGTCTTGTCTTCATAATGTAATTGTATGAAGCATTCCAAATCTCCATGCAATAATCTTTGTTTATTTCAGTTTATTTTCTCAGTGCTTGTTTTATTTTGCTTTTCTTAAGTGTGTATGTCCTTGGCATAGCTGTAAAATGCAAAAGTTTATCGAGTAACAAAATTTGTATCTTTCTCTTTTACCTGTGATATATATATATATATATATATATTGTTGTTGTTATATAAAATTGATTTTGACTGCAATAATGCCTGAACTAAGTACCATTATAAAACCATAAAGAATCATCATAAAATTCATTGTTATGTACATTAATACACAATATTTAGGCAAATCGTATCTAACACTAATTACTGTTTATATGTGAATGCATATTTAATAAAACAATACATCACTCACATGAACAGAAAATGACATAGAAACAAACAATATGTATGTATGTATGTATGTATGTATGTATGTATGTATGTATGTATGTATGTATGTATGTATGTATGTATGTATGTATGTATGTATGTATGTATGTATGTATGTATGTATGTATGTATGTATGTATGTATGTATGTATGTATGTTGTTGTTATTATTCTTGTAGGGTTTAACGCCATTTTTAAGCACAATATACATGGTGGCCGGTATTAATGGTGGAGGAAGAACCCTGGAAAACCACGGGAAGAACCACCGACACTCGAGAATCTACTGGCAGGCGTTCTCATTTACCCATGTTAGCCGAGTCTGGACTCGAACTCACACAGACAGAGGTGAGAGAGGTTACATTTTCAGTTGACTTGTAATGCTCATCATTGCTGATATAAAGATTACCCATCACGACTTGAAGTAAATCATAAATTACCATTGTATTTTAAAGACTAGTATAATACTTTGATTAACTTTTTCAATTTTATTTAATCTGTCTTGAGAAACATTTTACACATTTGTTCTATAATTTATGTATGTTTTGCCATTTTAAATTGTCCTGTTACTCATTTTCATGGCAAATTTGTTTTGAATTTGGTTGTATTTTTTTTAATTCTCAAACAATTTATAAGCAGCAGCAGGGAGGGTGAACCCTACAAAATTTTTGCTTGTGAAATTAACCTGAATAAGGGTTCCTACAGAGGCTGAAAAAAGGGTCAATAACCCTAAACCAAAATATCTAACTTTTTATATTACCGTACGGACGGTTATAAACCACATAATAAACCACATGAGGTTAGCTCAGTTTTGTTATACTATTATTGACTTTTTTATCCTGATTTTTTTTAACTATTTTTTACGTTAAAAACTTGAGCAAAAATTTTGTAGAGGTTCACACTCCCTGCTGCTAGTTATTCATATTAATATTGGGTTTGGGTTTTTAAACAGACAAACAGATACACTTTATTATGTTAGGTTTACGGCAAATATCACACAGTGTGTAATGCATACAGTTCATAAACAGATGGTCAAGGGGAACTAACCAAATATTTTATCCAGACCTATACGATATCTGGATCTAGGATCATGTAAATTTATCGTTATAAATCCAAAAGGAACTGATTGTGCTTTAGAAAAGAAATTTTTAAATTTAATCATATCCATGTCCCCTGAACACCAAGTATAATAAATATTCTGCAGGGTATAATTATCTACTCCATTAAACACAACCAAAATATTACAGTTATCTCTAATCACTTTAGGTATCTGTGTATATCTTTGAGTAACATAAATCACGTCTGTGTTTTTGTGACGACCTCGAGAAAATATTCTAGCTGGATTAGATTGTTTGTCCAACATTACATCATCATATCCTACGAGATTATTAATGAATCCGTCCAAGTCATCTACAGATGGGTCTTCATCTATATCTGTGATAAAGTCAATAATATCTTCACCGTCTTTATTAACAGATTTTGCTTTTTCATTAAAATCTTTAAGTACTTCGTAACAATGCTGATCATCTACAGATGGTGCTATTAAATATAGTTTGTTCCATCTCATCCATCTCATTATTAAATTTAATAATAATTGTGTTTTACCCGATCCAGATGGACCTATTATAATCATTCTTATCGAATTTGGTAATGCTGGATGGTGCTTTACTGGTTCTTGTTTTCGTGTCGCCGAAAAATCAATTATTGTATCCATATTATTAATAACATGTGTCTATATTGTTTTCCATGTAGATCATCTACACACACCGTTGGAGTGACAACAATAATAACAAAAAATAAACGACATGCATTAACAGGTAAATGTGTAAAATGTGGTACACAAAAATATAAATTTATCTCAGGGACAACAAAGATAGGTGGGGATATAGCCGCATCATTAGGAAAATTACCCGGGTTACCATGGGCTAAATATGTTGGTGAGAAACACCTCCCTGGATATAATTATTGTGGTCCTGGAACTCGACTTGATATCCAACTTGATGATCAAGATCAACCAAGACCAGGAGAGTATCCAGTAAATAAAATTGATCAAGCATGTCACATTCACGACGTTGCTTATAAAAATCCTGATTTGCAACAACGGCATCTTGCAGATGTAAAATTGATTCATGCATTAAATTCTATACCCAATAAATCTGTTAGAGAGAAACTCGCTATTTTTCTAATAAAATCCGCTATGAAAGGTAAAATAATGTTAGGGGCTGGTAATTAATTATATAATTATTATAATGGAATCTATTTATTATTGTCCTTCAGGGTATTGGAGTGGTAAAGCAGCGATCACTAAACTTGCTAAAGCAGCAAAAGTTTCACATTCTGTTGCTGCAGCGTGGTTAGCACGACAGGCAATATGACAAATTTATCTACCACCACCAAAAAAATTCAATATGCACATTTTGATGTCAGTGTTCCTAAGTTCATCAAGCAGATATTTTGTTTTTACTACACGATACTATTAAAACACGTGGACGAAAGTCACGCACGTACAAATACGCATTAACTGTTGTTGATATTGCAAGTAGATATAAAGAAGCTGAACCATTATTAACAAAAACATCATTTGAATTAGCATCTGCGTTTGAGCGAATTTATCAACGTAGTAATCTACAATGGCCACAGTTATTACAAGTAGATCCTGGCAAAGAATTTCTTGGTGCAGTATCATTTTTGATGAAAAAGCATAATGTTAAAATCAGACGAGGGCATACTGAAATTCAGCGTGATCAAGCAATCGTTGAACGATTTAATCAAACACTTGCTGAGCGGTTATTTGGATATCAATATGCGATGGAAATATCTGCTGATTTTAAGTCCGGTGAGAGATCTCGTGAATGGGTTGCAAGGTTACCAAGTGTGATATCTGCATTAAATAATGAAATTACTCGTGCAACTTCAATGAAACCTTCTAATGCAATAACAATAAAATATATACCACTTAGCTATGAATACGGACAACGAGGTCAACAACCAGTATTAGGTAATGTGATTGTGAGATATTTATACGAACCAGGGGAGTTGGATGGTGGCAAAAGACGAGCTACTGACCCTATTTGGAGTGTGACCACACATACAATTTCTAGCGTGGTTAGATCTACTGGAAGACCACCCATATACAGACTAGATTCTACTGCCCCTCAACGTGGATTTGTGCGTGAACAATTGCAAGTAATTCCTGCGCATACACCATTACCTCCTCGTTCACTTATGTAAATTAGCACTAGGGCGTCCAGCACCCCGACGTCGGTTACATTCAAGACAGGCCAGCATCATATTTTCACGTGTGTGACCAAGATCACTATTTATTCTGTCTACGGTAAATTGTCTTGGATTATTATTCGAATATTGCCATAACATTATTGTGTTACAACTTGCACAGTAATTATTCTGTAATTGTTTTAGTTTTATAATAAATTCAGTATCAATATCAAAGTCACGTTTATTTTTTTTGTCACATTGTTTATAAGACGCTAATTTTTTCTTTATTACATCAGCGTCATTAGTAATCTTCTCAGTTATCACATAATCTATGACAATTCTATGTAGTTGAGTTATTCTTCTGACGCAAGATACTGAGAGATAGACTAAGTTTGACCATTCGATTCGATCATCTACAATCCAGATATTTGTATCAGAGATGGTTAATCCCTGTAACGAATGAATCGTTATAGCGTATCCTAACGTCCACGGTGATTTTTCCATACTCAATGCGCTCTCAACATAATTGATATCTATCAAAATAATATCATTCAATACTAGATTTTGTACTCGGATATCTCCACCAGGAATTTCAACATCAATATTCTGTCGTCGAGTATCTGATGGACGATAACATAATGGTACAGGTAGATGTGAAAATTTTTCTTGATGTAGCGTAAATAATTTCCTTTGCAATTCATCACGAACTATCTTTCTACTTGCGGCTATCAAATCAGTAGGTCTCCATAAAATCCAAAAATTATTCATGGTAGTTTCTGAAATTATCTCACGCATTATTTCACATTGTATTTTATCTGGCTGTAGTCTGATTAATCTTTTAAGTTCTTTCAGCGGTTCATCAATAGCTCTATGATCATCATATATTTCTTCATAATAATCTATATTATTCTTTAGCTATTCATGTGGAGACTGTCCAACAAAAGGTGGTGGTTGACCATGATCACCACACATAATCACAGCAGTATTTTTTGTTAATAACGATTCAAGGAATATTTTTAGTGTTTCTAACGACACCGTACATATTTCGTCCCATATAATATACTTAAGTATATATTTCTCACCCATTCGCTCAGGAGTCCACGTATCTTCACACCATCTAAAAATACTATGATAGGTGCAAGTTTCGACACCTCGTTCTTTTATCTCTCTGGCTAGTTTATGTGTAGGTGTCAAAACAATCATATCCGAATTGTTGTTCATAAATAATTTAATCACACGAGTTGTTTTACCTGACCCTCCACACCCATTAAGATAAACGGTCTTATATCTAGCCACATGATCATACACATATGGTGCAAATGATTCTAATATTTGATTATTATTTCTGTAATATATTTCCTTAATTTCAACGTCAGAAAATTCAGAATAACTAAGTATATTTTCTTGCTTTATCCTCCATGTCCCTTACTCACCATTACCAAGTAGCGGATTTAATAAATCCTTATATTTTTTATGTATATAAAATGAATCCGTAGCAACTCTAACAGCGTAACGAGGAAATCTATTTATCATAGAGAGTAAATATATAGAAACATAAGCTAGCATCGAAGATCTTAAATGAGTAAACTGAGGTGAATCGCTCTCAATATAGCTAACAATAGTACCTAGTTTGGTCCCATCGGATAAATAAGCATTACTTCGGCTTCTAAATGTGTTTTTCTCCGTTGTATCATTAATTATAAAATCTAACTCAGTATCGTCCATAATCAATCTTGTACAGTGTCGTTTATTACCGTATGAACTACCCTGAGTAAATTTACCAATTATCTTTCTACCAAGATCTTTTGCACGCTTCTTATCATATTCACCTCTACATTTACGTATATTATTAGTAATTTTAATAATGTCATCTTCGGCAAGATCAGGAATTTCTTTCCTGGCATCATCAATATTAAATCTATTAAGTTCTGGTAACCAAATTTGTTTTTGTGCATTATAGGATATAATCGCTTCATTAACTTTTAACGATATTAATATTCCAACATCAAGCATATATCTTAATAATACTATTGGAGCCCAACATTTTTCTAAAAAGTGTTTACCAAACCAAATATAAGTAATCGGATGGAGATCTTTTGCGAACTCAAATGAATCTACATATGCAAATCCTGTTATCTCAAAATCTGGTAAGGGTCCATTTATTGAAACTCTAGCCATGTTATGTGTGGGGTGTCCGAATCTGTTAAAATATTTAGAACACTCACCATATCCAAGAAAACTCCCAGGGTAACATGCAGCCATATCGACTGATATAACATCATCATACTCGTATTTAGTATTCCATAATCCTCCGTGCCCATATTCTATGCAACTTTTTTGTATATCCTCAATAAATTCTGATCTTGTAGGTTTCCATGAATTTTTTTCCTGAGCGAAATGGGCCGCTACCGCTGGTACAGTAAAACTATTATTCAGTAGTTGTCTAACTTTGATCTCGTCAGAAGTATATTTTAGTGCAAGATTTCTCATTTCTTCATAAACAGATTCTGAACGATAAATATCACCATTTGGTCGTAAAAATTGATCATGACAATCGTGTTCCGAACTCTGAAATAACCAAATAGATACAGGATCATTTTTACTAATATTTTTAATCAAATCAAATATATGACCATTATAAAATTTAATCATTCTGTCTCGTGGAAATATAGTTACTGCATCAGTCCATGCATGTGCATTATGATCAATAATCGTTATAGGGTTTCCATTTCTTATATATTTTGGTTTGTATAATTTCTCTCCTGTTAGTGTTTTTACTGTTATTGGAAATCTTATTAACTTTTCTAGCTTAGCAACATCCTTAATAGATGCACCAGAATTTTTAACGGCCTTACTCCATTCACATATTTTTTTGCGTCTTAAATCTGTTAAGCCATTACCACGCATCGCATTAGTAAAATGTTCAATAATGCGTTCAGCCACGCAATTTATTTTTAATTCTGACAGTTTCATCGGTTTGAGATCTTCAATATTAGGTTTATCATTCAGTAAAAACAATCCATATACCACAGCAGTAACTGGATATCCTCGCTCAAAATACGGTCTATCAATACCAGTCAGTATTCCGGGTTTGGATTTGTTACTTAATAATATCATTTTATTATTTCCAGACTGTATATGAATTGGAGTTCTTTTGTCACGAAAAATCCAAATATTATCGTCTGTATTCACAATAAATTTTATTAAAATAAGATATTTTTGATTATCAAGGTGGTTAATAATTACTTCTGCTCGTTTGTCGTTCATCACATTAATAACTTTTCCAACTCTAAAAGTTGACCAAACATGCACAGCACCATCTTCTCGAAATTCCATTTTGGCCTCACGGATATGTTTAGTTATATCTACATTTATTGAAGCTAGATCTTTCATCGAAACACTAAATTTATATCCTAATAGTCTGTCAAGATCAAATCTAGTAGCAGATGGTTCAATTGCTGATAATTCTTCCATTATTATAATTAAGACAAATATTATATTAAAATTTAAATTTAGTATATATAAATAAATGATTTAAACAGAAAATAAATGTGTTTGGTTAAAAATTGGACATATTTCTTATTGTAATAAATCATGTGTAACCAAATACTGCGGTTACCATATGCAAAGTATCAGACATGGAAGTACTGGACCAAAACCATGCATTCAATGTGGTATTGGAGTTAGAGGTAGCACACAATTATGTGAAAATTGCAGGGGTAAAAAATATAGAGAGATTAAACGATATTATGACAAAAAAAGATACATCGACAGGTAAATCTCCTATAAAAACAGAAAATGATTATCTAACCAGATTTCAAAAATAATGATTTAAACAAATAAATATTATATACAAATGAAACAAAAAGAATTTGTGAGACATCCAATATATACGAATTACGAGGCATCCAGAGATGGTGTTATTAGACACTGTAGACTAAAGAAACCACTCGGTAATCTGAATGATAATGGTTTTTTAAATTTAATATTGGTGGGAAAAAAATTATTGTTGTCATAAATTTATATTCGAATGTTATTTTGGAAGTGTTAAAGATGGACTTGTTGTACATCATTTAGATGGAAATCCCCACAATAACCATCTAAATAACGTAGAATCAATTACACAAACCCAAAATTGTAAGGTTGGAAATACTGATATTTATCCTAAGACTCCTAAGACAGTTATTTCTACCAACACAGATACTGGTGAAAAAATGGTTTTTAATTCTATGCATGCAGCTGCCAAATATTTTAATATTTGTGTGGCTTCAATAAAACGTGTGGCTGATCATATATACAAGTCTGCATATTCAATAAAGTATGACCAAAGGATTATATTTGAATATGTATAATTGTGTACCCTTACTCACAAAAATATCATTTTTTTATATAAAATTTGACTATCAATCTTGCCAAGGGTCCTGCTTAGCTACACTTATATTTCCAGACTATTACCGTCTTCACTTTTAGTGTCATTTATCGCAGAATCAAAAAGCATAAGCTTTCTCAGTTGCATGATTCGGCCATCTGTGCGTTTTTTAATTTCGTATTCGTGAGACAGTGCATTTTTTATCTTTTCGATTGAGCGTGCAAGAGGTATGAATAGCTTTATGTGTTTTTCATCCACGACAGCTAAAGATTCTAACATAGAATTATAAATGGATTTGATAAACCTATAATCAGATGGTAATGTGAATTTATTTTGAAATTTTTTTTGCTGCAACAATTCAAACTCATACATAATTTTTCCGAGTCAAGATTACTAGATATCTGAATTCCTTTATGTTATATTTTTTTAATATCAGAAATAATATCATTAATGTTTTCATATATATATATAGATATATATATATATATATATATATATATATATATATATATATATATATATATATATATATATATATATATATATATATATATATATATATATATATTTGTTTAAAATAAAAAAAATAGTAATAAATTGACTTAACTAAAGATGATAAAAGTCATATTCTTTCAGAAATTTGTAGATTTTCTAGGATTCACATGAATTATTTATAAAAAATCTGAAATTAGGCCCAAAAACAAAATAAAATATTAATATTATTACGCTAACAAACAAAAATTAAAATTATTTATTATTTATGTTAAAATCTGTAAATGTTTCAGAAATCTGTAGATTTTCTTAGTGTTTATTTGTCTGTCTGTTTAGAAACCAAACATACGGTTAGCTCCCTTACCGGTTGTTTATATACCTACTGACCTTGGATGGAATCGGTACACAATTAATAAAATCCGGTTCAGTACCCACGAATGTAGTCCCAGTCTATTTTTAGATCACTTTTTCCGGTCTAAATTTAGTGGTGATACTAGAGTCAGATTTTGGCATTCTTGGTAAGGATTTAAAGGCAATTGTTTATTCTTTAAAATGTGAGCTTATGGTGTGGTTGTCTGTGTGTATTTCGGCGACAGTGCACATTGAGTAATAAGGTCATGGTGATGATCCGGAAGTGAATTCTGTGTTCCGTTGCCTGGTGTTTTGTTTACAATTCAGCCTCTCAAAAAAATGCAGGTCAACCCTTGACAAGAACTAAACCGTAAAGTCATCTTTGAAGGTATTTTAGATTAACATATGATTTGTATTGATTGTCACACAGTGGAAAGTTCAGTACTGAGAAACAAATGTAGAGAATATATAGTGAAATTAATTGTGTACTATGTCCTGTCAGTAAAAACTTGAAACTGATATAAAATTTTTATTATTAATGACATACACATGAAATTTTAATAGGTTATGTATATTGACTTTAAAAATATAAAAATGAAATTAAAAATAAAAAAATAATTTTAATTTTAAAAATTTAAATGAAATTTAAAAAAACAATTAAAAAATAAAAATTTTCCACCAAGTATACACATATATAATATTTTTTGGGAATGATATTAAATGATATCAGCATATATATACTCCTACACCATATACAAGCTCAAATGATGGATATTTGTCAAATTTGATCAGAGAAAATATCTTTATTAGTCAAAATGAGACCCTCATTTAAAATACATGAAGACAAAATTCTACTTTGCTTTGTACCTTTAGGTCATTGAAACTATTTATTTGGGGTTCAAACAGCTAATTTATGTGTTTATGATGGGGTGACTTCCTGAGTAACACATATCTGCTTGTATAGCTATCAGTAATTGTTTATAACCATAGTTATAGGGTATTTAGTGAGAGGACAGAGATGAAGACTTTATACTAGAACCTGTTCAAGTTCTCTACAAAATCATATTAAGCTGTCAGAGAATGAAATACAGGTCAGAGGGGTAAAATATACTTTACCCAGGTATATTTACCATTGCATGTAAGAAAACAGCAAAATGATGTAAGTTGAACACAGAATGCATTCCATTTTATTGTTCAGTTTCTTTAAGATGTTGATTGATGTAGTGCGACATTGTAGCCCAGATGATATTATGGGAATTCTCATGATCCATTTTGCTTTATGCATTATTAATGACTAATAATATTTGTTATCTGACACTTTAAAGATTACATAAGTAATATTCAAACAGATTATTTGAATTTATCTTTCTACAACTGATCCTAACATGGTTACATAGCTGACATGAACAAATATGCATATATTTTGTAATGTTTGGAATCAAAAGTTGACATTGTTAGGCTGACATGGTACCTATAGTGAATCTGTAAGGCTTAGTTTTGATTGTGTGCACTTAAAATATCCCAAGATGTTATTTTCATCATGAATATGCCTCTGTATGGTAACACATTTCAATTTAGTACTTTGACAGAGGGCGGTATTGCAGCATCAGCTGATCTTTCATTCCATTGAATCATTGAATCATTGAACTTAAAACCTTGGTAGCCAAGACTCTTAAAAATAGACTAAAAATATTCAAACAGATTATTTGAATCATGTTTGCACATGTGATTTTAACAAGTACATTGCATATGTCCCACACATGCAAATATCCATCCTTGTTTACAAGTTTTCGGGATGCAAATTTCACATTTAGTTGATGATATAGGATCTATTGGTACCTATAGTTGATCTGTGTGGCCACATTTTGCTATATTCACTCACAATATCTAAAATTGTTTTTTCCTTCATGAATAGGATTGCATATAGTAATAAATTTTAATTTGGTACATTGTCATTTGACTTTCCACTATACTGGTATGTATCAATGTTTGCACCAATGATCAAACCTCACCATTCCAACATTGCCTTAAACTTTATGATACATACTCTACCTGATTAGTTATTTAACCTGTAAATGGCTAAATATGCTTGTAGAAACTTCATCTATTTTTAGGATGCATTTGTCACTTTAATACATGCCCATTGCTTCACATCTTTGAGTGTCACTCTATCAAGTTTACCTTTTTTAACCATATTTGCAACCTGAATGTTATATTGAAATCACCATATCTAACACATTTTAACTTCATTTGCCTACATCTTCCTTTTTTTTAGAATTAAATGAAACATGTTATATATTTTCAGGTCTAGTCTGGTATCTGAAACAAAGTATTAGAGTTGGATCAATTCGGAAGCTCTCCAGTAGTCCAATGGTGATAGCAAGGTCTCATAAGGACATGTGCAGTGTGCTGCTATAAGTGACCAAGATGAGTTCATATCAGTACACTGATATACAGCATCTCAAAGACATGGCTTAGATCTTCATGAGAGAGATTCGCATCTTTTTTCAGTAAGGTGAAACTGTATTTTCATATTGCATTGTTGACTTTTGTAGTTATCGGCATTAAAATGGAATGCATATTTGCTATAAAACATGGTAGTGGTCCCATCAAAACTTTAAATTTGAGTGGGATATTAGTTATACAAACAACTGTCCAAGTACCTGAAACAATAAATGTGGAACATAGTACCTGTCATTGTTTCTTTAGTATGTACACCTATATGCATCTGGATAGGCATATTGTAATTTGCTGTCAAAATCACTGTGAGCTATCATGCTTCAGTACACCTGGGATTAATATTATCAGTTGTACAGACCTAAACTACCATTTGTTTTAAAGACCATTCATTAATCAACATTGCTGCCTTAAATTTGTCAAACTGAATGTCATACCTTGTATGAAAATTTATTTTTTGTAAAATAAAAAGTTTTTAAAATTTATATATTTTTTTAAATTTTCATTAAAATTTAATATATCAATATTTTTTAATTTCAAGACTATTTTCAGACAGGCCTTATCAAGTTTTACAATTAGGTTTTTACTGCATTGAAAAATTCCTATAATTAAGGAAGATATAGCAAATTTAGTTTTGGTTTCTTAAGAACAATTGGACCTCAAATTGCACCCTATAGAACACCAGCACTACACACTTTCTGACAGCTGTCACATGTCTTGCTTGCAAGGAAATTTCAAAAGACTTTATGTATGAAGTTGAAACAGTAGTGGCATGCAAAATAAAATGCAAATATAAAAGTTTGACAAAAACATTGACCCTTTCAGGAATCGGTACACAATTAATAAAATCCGGTTCAGTACCCACGAATGTAGTCCCAGTCTATTTTTAGATCACTTTTTCCGGTCTAAATTTAGTGGTGATACTAGAGTCAGATTTTGGCATTCTTGGTAAGGATTTAAAGGCAATTGTTTATTCTTTAAAATGTGAGCTTATGGTGTGGTTGTCTGTGTGTATTTCGGCGACAGTGCACATTGAGTAATAAGGTCATGGTGATGATCCGGAAGTGAATTCTGTGTTCCGTTGCCTGGTGTTTTGTTTACAATTCAGCCTCTCAAAAAAATGCAGGTCAACCCTTGACAAGAACTAAACCGTAAAGTCATCTTTGAAGGTATTTTAGATTAACATATGATTTGTATTGATTGTCACACAGTGGAAAGTTCAGTACTGAGAAACAAATGTAGAGAATATATAGTGAAATTAATTGTGTACTATGTCCGGATGACGAAATATTACCTATGTATACAGACGTAATTGAATCCTTTTTGTATAGTGTGGTAACTTAATCTACAGCAAAGCGTGCTGCATTGGTCTGGTGAATTAAATAGCTTGAAGTAGACAGGTTTAAACAGTTACCTTTATAAACATACCCCGTTGATATATTTTAGCTGCAGACTGCACAAACAGTACTTCAATTTAATGAATTACACTCTCTCTCAGTGTATACAGATCTGGGTTATTCAAACGCGTTAATCGATTTCCGGTATGTGTTATTTCCCATTTTTATGCTTGTAATTTTATTTATATATTTTAGTAAGATTTATACACATAAATTTATAAATGCTTGTAATTTTATTTATATATTTTAGTAAGATTAATACACATAACTATCTTAATAAAATTATATTTGTAAAACCATTATAGTAATAATTAAAACTGTTATATTCATCGAACGCAGCATGGTGTAGAGGTAGACCGTTGGACTCTAAATCTATACATCTGTGTTTTGATTCTAGATTTCAGCGAAATTGATTTGGTCCCTGGGATGATTTTTATATATATAATTGAAGGCGGGGCGCGCCTCAGGTTTCGATAAATATCTCACTGTGTCAGCCACGTGAGTACACTTTTGTACCCACAGGCATTTCACAGGGTTATTTATCGAAACCGCAATGCGTATAGGCAGTCCTATGAATTTCTAATATTTCGCCTTTCGTCAATTAGAAATTTACCGGAGGATGTGTCTATAAGAATACCCCCCCCTAAAATAATCAGTAGCATGCCTTGAGCTCTCTGCCCAATGGAGAATCCCCAAAATAACACATTCCAGAAAGGAATGCTAGCCAAAAGAAACAGTATTATGAAGTGCCGCATAATAAGTCATAAAAGAGACAAACATGTTAGGACTTCATAAAAGACACACAGGCTATCAGGGGTTCCAATGAAGGGTAATCGCTAGGATCGCTACTGATTATTTTTGGACAAAAATCAGACAAATATATATAATAAATAATGAATATATTTACCAGAAATATAAAAATATAAAATATAAAAATCAGACAATATATATATAATTAAAAATAATAATGAATATATTTATCAGAAATATAAAAATATAAAATATAAAAATCAGACAATATATTTATATAATTAAAAATAATATTTATCAGAAATATAAAAATATAAAATAAAAAAATCAGACAATATGTATATAATTAAAAATAATATTTATCAGAAATATAAAAATATAAAATATAAAAATCAGAAAATATATATAATTAAAAATAATATTTATCAGAAATATAAAAATATAAAATATTAAAATCAGACAATATATATAATTAAAAATAATATTTATCAGAAATATAAAAATATAAAATATAAAAATCAGACAATATATATATATATATATAATTAAAAATATATATAAATTAAATATATATAATAAATAATGAGTATTAATGAACCTCACTCAACAAAAATTGCTCGCCAGCGTTTAGAGGCAATTGAAAAATATTTATCTATCCGTGATGCTGTCAAACAACAATTGCAACAACGTCAGGAAAGTCAAGTTGAATTTGCAGAGGATACAAAACAATTATTTAAACCGATTTCAGATACCACTAAAGATATTCAACCTGTGTTAGATCAAACAGCTAAAGCAATTCAGAAAAAAGAAAAAAGAACTAAAAAAAAAACAAAAAAATTCTTGAAAAACTTCCAGCAGAAATAGCTGATGCAATGCCAGACCTAGAAATGCCTGAAGATGCAGACCAAGCTCGTGCTGAAATAGGTGATCTATCTAACATAGGTTATAAATTTGGCGTAGATTTTATTGCTGATATTAAAAGCGTTAAAAATGTAGAGGATTTGGCTGCGTTTGCTGTGGAAAGTTTTAGTGATAGAAAAAAGTTTTTAAAACCTGAATATGCTGATAAATTTGTAAGTCATGATAATTGGAACAAATGGATATTTCGTATACACTATAACGCTAGTCGGGTTAGAAATATTGATCCTAATTATATACAGTATATACAGTATATTAAATTTGTACAAAAACAACCAAAGCAACAACAAACGCCACCACATCAGTTACCACAAACTCCAAAACCACCAAAGCAACTACAAACGCCAAAACAACTAGAACAACAACGACAATCATCACCGCCATCAATACAACAAATATTACAGTATACACAACAACAAAAATTATTGTCACAATCTCCAAAATCACAACCAACCCAAATAAAAAGTGAAGAAGGGCCGGGGTCGGATACCTCTTTCGGAAGTGGTCTTATTACTCAGTGTCCTAACAACGTCCTTGCTGATGTTGAACGACTAGAAATTCTGATTGGAGGAAAACGAGCTGGTAATAATTCCCCAGAAATCATTAATGAAGCAGCAGATATTTGTAAAAGATTATTTAGTGGCGGTATTATGGATATTGATGTATATCAGTCTCTCATTAATGAAATTGCCGATGATTATTATAGTGACTAAGTCACAGCGACTAAGTCAGAGTGATTAGATGCAATTAGTGATAAAGTTAATTAATAATAAAATGATAATACACAATGCTCAACGTGGACCAACCATGGTCAGGGTAATTAATTCTATAATACCGATTTACAGGGCAACCTACGGAGATGGGTTAGGAGATATTGTTCAGGGTTTGTTTAGAAGGATAGCTCCAAAAGCAATACCAATTGCAAAGCAGCTGGGTATGAAAGCTATTGATGTTGTTCGTGAAAAGAGTATAGGTGTTGCTGGTAACCTAGCCAGTAAAGCATTCTCGGCGAATAAAGATAGACTAGCGCAATTAATACCTAGACCACAACCTGTCCGATCTCAGTCGGTGAAATTGCCCAGTACTGCAATGATGCCCGCAAGTGTAAGTAAAATAATAAATCAAGCCGCTAATCAAAAACTAGCAGCAATGGCGATGCCATCTATGGCTGACATAGCCATTTCAGAAAAAGATAAAAACATAACCGCTAGTCTGATAGCAGGAAGTGGTCTCACTTCCCGAAATGATCTTCGTTTTAGACGATAATAATTATAATAAATATGTTCAAGCGTATAAGTGACCCCGCGTTTGACATGGACGCACCAGTTCTCAAAGATGAGTCTATACACGATTATCAGTATTATTCTTATGAAGCACGAATTCCAAATCAACGAGGAAGAATTGAACTTCAGGTTCATGATACAAGTAGATATTTTCTGCCCTCAGAAGCTTTTATTGAGGTCGAAGGTGAAATATTAAAAACCGATAATACTGAATATGCAGCCGAAATTAGTGTTGGTTTTGTTAATAATGGTATTATGGCGCTGTTTGATAGCGCTACATACATGATTGGCGGATAAAAATATTGAATCAATTCAAAAAGATGTTGACGTTGCTGCAACCATACTTGGTCTTGCCAGATACAGCGACGATTATTCAAGATCAGCTGGTCCATCAATGATGTTTGTAAAAGATACTTCTGATTCTCCAGAATATCAACAATATGAAATAGGACGACCAAGAAATTTTGCTAGAAACGCCGATGCAGATGTACAAAGTATGATTATTAATGTAGATCCAGATTTCAACTTAGGATTTAGATCACGTCGAGCGATGTTAAAAGGAAATAGAAGAATATTTTCATGTGCAATTCCACTATCACAGATTTTTGGATTTTGTAGAAATGTCAGAAAAGTCATTTTCGGAGCCAAATATACAGTTGTACTAGTACGAAAAGCTGCAGATGATGATGCAATATGGAGACCCGCTGGTGATGCTAGTATGGTAATTCTTACAAAACTTAGTCTCTGGATGTCAGTATTGACCCCATCAATATCTGAAGAACAACGATTATTATCTTTTATGAGTCAAGGCGGAAAATCAATGCTATCATGGCTGACAATGACTACAGATGCTATCCAGAGTAATATTAACGGTTTATTTACATGGCAAATAGCCTCTCAGCAAGGTGTTTCTGCACCAAGACACATATTTATTGCATTACAAAATGCTGCACGAGTAAATGATCAAACGCGTAGTATTATGATATTTGATAAACTCGGTGTTTCTGAGGTTTCGTTAAGGATAAATGGACATCAAGAACCATCCGAGGATATATTACTTAATTTTGATCAAAATCATGTAGCACGTGCATATCATCGTCTTATGTCGTTCATGGGCCGTGATCAAAATGTTGATACTGGATTACAAATATCTCAGTTAGATTTTACATCCTTGTATCCTATTTATTATTTTTCGCTCGAACATTTAGATTTGACCAGACAATCAGTAGTAGATATACATTTTCGAGCTAGTGTTAATAGAGGAGTTATTGATAATTATAGAGCAATTGCTGTTATACTTAGCGATAAATCAATGCTCATAGAAGGTGTTGGTGGACGAATGAGAGTCGTTGATGCTCCAGTAGAAAATATGTAATGTGTAATTAGATTATTTATCATTATTATAAATGTCATATAATCACGTTAATGTTACCCTGACTCCTGGCCAGGTCAAATGACTGCAATCAGCATCAAATAATAACTGTGGAATAACAATATCATTAAAAAAGGAACACATGAGTGGTTCAAATAAATTATCGTTAACTGATCGTCAATTCAAAAATTTTAATAAAGCAAAAAATTCAAATAAAGGTGTCAAATATGATCTTTCTGCGGCAGCTATTAAGGATACTTTTAAAACTGGTGGTATATTTCCCCTTCTCGCAGCTATACCAGCATTAATAGCCGCTGCAGCCCCAGCTGTTGCAAAATCAGCTGTATTAGGCGCCGTTGGAACAGCCGCTGAAATGGCATTAAAAAAAACGACCGGACAGATAATAAAACGAACATCTATAAAAAAGTGAAAAGGTCTCAGATTACCAGGGACCCCACCCTCGTGGTGCGGAAAAGGCCTAAGACTTCCAGGGACAGTTTACTAATCTCGCCTATGTCCAATTTTGATTTACTCGATGCTGTTAAAAAATTAAAAATAAAAAACTTTAGAGGTGTTTTCATGCGCGATCAATTACCAAAACAACCAAATAATACTGAAATAGGTATTATAAATCTCGATAAAAACTCTGGACAAGGTACCCATTGGGTGGCGTATGCAATTGATCCACGTGGAATTATTTATTTTGATTCATATGGATTAGCGCCACCAAAAGAATTTATTCATTATGTCAGTAATAATACTGCACCAATCTGGTATTCAACGTTACCTACACAAACATTAACCGATCCACCAATATGTGGTCGAGAAGTACTTAGTGTACTTGATGCTATACCCATGGCACCGCAAGGAAAACCACCTCATAAAGTCGTGCATGAATATACCATGATGTCACATTTAAATAGACATCAGTAAATATAATGGTAGATATTTACGGAAGATCTGCTTGTGGTAAAACTCAACAACAAGGTGATTTATCTAAATATGCAACCCTTGATCAACTTAGAAATGTGATTGATGATTTATTAAATATTACAAATGTGGATCAAAATGAAGTGGTTATTTTTCAGGACAAACAAGGACGATTAAAGACAAGCAATATACGACTACCAGACGTACTTACACGAATTCATAATGCAGTTGATGATAATATCTTAACTTTTACTGATCAGGGTAAAATACAGGATTCCGGTAAATCATTTAATGATTTTGTTAACAAAAACTGGCGGTGTATTTAATGGAGACGTTATTATGAACAAAAATAAAATTACCGATCTTGGAAATCCAACTTCAGATAATGATGCTACAACAAAAAAATACGTCGATGATAAACAGACTCTAATCATTAATGGAATAACCAACATCGAAACTGAATTTACCGGTCACGTGAATATGTTTTTGAGTTTTCGCGAAAACATAAACAGAATTAATAACGAATTTTTTTGGAAAGCCACCAAATGTTAATATAAAACTTACTGATATTAATACAAAACTTAATGATATTATTGTAGGAATTCCTGATATTGTTAAAAAAATAGACCTGATTAAATTTCCTCACGATCAGATTAAAAATATTGTATATACTGTTGCTTCTGGGTCTAGTATATGGACAAAACAAAATAATAATTCTATCAAGCACACTGCAGAAGTTACTGGTGTGTATAGATTCACAGTGATTAGTGTTACAGGTTTTAAAATATATACCACTTCATCTTCATTACGTAATTTTGATAGGTTATCTGGAACTGTAACTATATTATTACTAAAAGGTATTGAAAAAGAACTTATACTTAAACCGGTTAATACAATTCCAGTCGAAGCCGAATATAGTTGGTGTTTAAAATTTGTAGCTGAATTAACTACTTAACATCATAGTGTAATGGATCAAATAACTATCGACGTTCAACGTCACAGATATAATCAAGCATGTGAATGCCTGACCAAACTAAAAAATATTATCCACCATTATACAATAAAAATAAAAATATATCGTAGACGTATGGTCGTTATTAATATAATTGTGTATTCAGTTTCTGCTATTGTTGCTGGATCCGGATTAATATTATCAACATTAACGATGACAGCTCCAGCAATCATAACAATTATTGTTTCAACTTCAACGACTATAGCAGGTATTTTTAATATTATTGCTAAAAAGATAACTACATGTACGAATGATAAATTGCGCGAGTATATGATAAAATTACACACAGCAACAACAACATACTCTAAACTATCTGGATATATTTCCACGTATCTCAGTGATGGTAAAATATCTGATGAGGAGTTTGTAACGATAATTAAAACCTACGATGAAGCATTCAAAATTGTTAGTGATTCTGCTGACAAAATAAATGGAGAATTAAACAAGAATAATAATAATGTCAGCAACTGAGTCGAGAGAGTTGTTACAGCAGATCGTCGCTAATACAACTCCTTCAAAAACTACTATGATATCGATAAGTTCGACCAATCCTGAATTTAGCGTTAACTTTCCAACTGCAATTCCAGTAAAAGAGATAGCATTAGCTCAGTTACGTGTTTTTTATAGCTGGCCTAATATTAGATCAAAACCATTTGGTGGACAACAACCAAATAATTCATTAGTATTCGCAAATAAAAATAAATCTGATGGAACTCCCGATTGGCAAGTTGTTAGTATTCCAACTGGCACTTATCAGTTAGAACAGATTAATGAGGAATTCTAGCGCAGAATTAAATCTTTAACCGGGAAAGAGTCTAAAATAGCAATTACTGTTTACGAACCAACATTATCGTCAGTGATTGAAATAAATTCTCCTGATTATGCTGTAGATATTTATCAGAGTTCGATTAGATCAGTACTAGGTTGGCCTGAAGTCGCGCCAGATTATCAAGTTCCACCAGAACCACAGAGATCCGACTTCAATATAGATGTTAAGAAATTTATACAACTTCCAGAATATAGAAACAAAGTTCCATTTACGGAGAGCACTACAGCAAGTGCGTATCGTAATTATATACATCATACTTATTTTATAAGTTTCATTCAAAGTAGGAGTGGTTTAGCAAGAATATCGACACTTGATGTTGAGCAAATTAACTCATTATCAAGACCGATTAAATCTGAACACGAACACATGTTTAATAATCTTAAAAATTTATTTTCCAGCATCAATACTTTTTATAACTATGATTTAAAAAATCAAATAATTGAAACAATACAACATCTAAATCAAGTTGTAGCAGACTTAGAATCTGTAAATAAGGCTTTTGTTGACAGAGAGAAAATAATAAATGTGCCGGCAGATAGATCTTCTAGCTCTTATATAGTTAATGAAGATGACCAAATCCAACGTGTAAGTCATAAGCGATTATTTAAGACAGTATTTATGAAATATTACGGAATCACAGAAGAACAGCTACCAACATTTATAATACCCGGGTTTGACTCCGAGAAGTTAAAAAAATCAGTTAGTGATCTTATTGATGAACACTTTAGAAAAATATGTAATTCCTGGAAAAAAATTAATTTCACCCCCAGCAATTCTCAAATATAATAATGATCCATATGGAACAGGTCGTCATATCTCACCTAATATTGTTAATATAACATCCACCATCGCACTGAATTTAGTTTGCGATATAATTGTTAATAGCTACCATTTTGACCTCTCTAAGTCTAATCAGGCTCAGCACGGGTATATATTATATTCATCTAGTATCCAATCCCCTCCGGGCTGGCTGATTGTATCTGAGCCAATAAATCAAGTCTACCTGCGTGTACATAATCCATTATTGTCAAGAATGAATTTCAAACTCACAAATCAAGATGGTAATATTGTTGACCTGCGCGGGGAGACGTTATATATTAATGTATATATACGATCCTAGATTGGAATGGATAAAATATTTGGTTAGTTCCCCTTGACCATCTGTTTATGAACTGTATATCTGTTTAAAAACCCAAATCTATTGCTAAAAGTCCCGATATTAATGCCCTGACAAAGTCAGGTGACAAAGTTAGGTGACAAAGTCAGTAGCAGCAGGGCGGGTGAACCTCTACAAAATTTTGCTCAAGTTTTTAACGTAAAAAATAGTTCAATAAAATCAGGATAAAAAAGTCAATAATAGTATGACAAAACGGAGCTAACCTCATGTGGTTTATTATGTGGTTTATAACCGTCCGTACGGTAATATAAAAAGTTAGATATTTTGGTTTAGGGTTATTGACCCTTTTTTTCAGCCTATGTAGGAACCCTTATTCAGGTTAATTTCACAAGCAAAAATATTGTAGGGTTCACCCTCCCTGCTGCTTAAGCAGCAGAGGGTAGATATTTTATTTTAATTTCCCTATTCTTGCATTTTGTAAGCAACTGATTCAATACCAGTCATTTTTGTTTGCCTTTGCTGTAAACTGTTACAATTTTATGCATGGTAAGCAAGTCACACATCACTTTGTCACTGGATCTATCATGCTCAGTTATCAAACTTAGGCTTTTCCATGTTAGTTTTGGATTGCTTTCCTTACGTTTGTTATTATAATTAGCATTCATAACCTACACTGTTATGCTAATTTTTAGTTGTTTCTTGCTGTTCTCAAGCCTGGTTGACATGTTTAATTTCTTTTTGGCTCAAACTAAATAACTTCTCCATAAAGAAAATTTTCTGATCAAAGTTTCCAAATGCATAATACACTCAGTCTAGGAAAAAGGTCAAATCTAATGGGTATAATGCCAGATGGTGAATTGTATGGATGCTGTAACAGATCAATCAATTTTAGCTGTCCATAGGAGTGCAGTGGCCAATTTTTAAATTATTTTTAGCCTCCTTTATGAAGAAAAACAATGCTTGGTTTATACAGTACCAAGTGTTATCAAGCAGCCCATTCCAACTCTGTAAGTTTTCAAAAGGTCAGCCTTTTGATTCTCACTTATTCTTATAAGACATTTTGAATAGCAAAGGGTCCTATGATTTCTAATTCCAAAATGGGATCTCTCTTGTGAAATATGGTCTGTAAATGCATCACTTCCCCTTGATCTTTGGGTAAATACTCCTTTGAGAACTTTCATAATCCTGACAATGGTTTTCTTGCTTTTATTAGCCTATGCAAGATGAAGGAATGAGCTTTATGCCCTAGCTGACAGAACAGGGCCACATCTGAGTTTCAGTAGGAATTGTAATTGAGTTGGTTTCTTTCTTTTGCATGTCAAAGTTTTTTTCTGTTTTAGCAAAAAACCAGCATGTTATGTTTCCCATGTCTCAGCTGTATAAGTACTATGGATAACTGCGATAGCCATTTCTGTTTAGCTAGGGTTGTATATTTTAACTTGGCTGAGCCACTGAAGAGAGATTACATTAAGTGTCAGAGTGTTTTCCAATCCCTTACTGATAGGGACCATTCTTTCATGATAATTGAAAGTCCATGAGGTTCAATCCATTGCTGCATCATGGGACTAACCAACAAACTGTCGTTGGAAGATATGATGAAAAGATGCGATGAAAAACTCATTTTGGAACTGTTACACTGCTTTCTCCGTTTATACACCAAAAGAAAGGCATTTTCTCACTGACCCGTATCATCACTCAAAAAGTCAACCGTTTGTAGTACAGTTCCACCGTAAAGGGGAATAGTCCTTGTGTTTGTTCCTTATTCACCAGTTCTGGGATAACCAGCCTCTCACCAATTAACTATCAAATACAGAAATGCATTATGCAGATGTACTATGCATATACTGATATTAAAATTTAGCCATTTGTTGTTGGGCATAAAATTAACACTAATGATGTAATAATTGCTTGTTGCTGTTGAAAGATTTCCTTATCCCACCACATACTGATGTCCTACCAAGTTAGGCTGCTCCATTAAATGAACAAAGAACACTGGTATATAAGCCCAATTTGTGTTGGATATAGTGTTCTGGAAGATTCTTGTTAACATAGAGATCAAATGACACAAATGTTGTCCTCCCATTTAGGTGAACTTGGAAGCTTGCAGATCCTGCAGGGACATTCACAAATCATGGGGATTTTCCTCCTGGAAATGTATTAACTATGCAATAACAACAGGTAAATACTACCTCATTAAAATTATTTTTACAACCATAAAATACTACATCTTAACTCAGTTTTGGCTATATCATGCCAAGGGTATGTCACCTACCGTATATACTCGCATATAAGCCAAAGAATTTAGGAAAGAAAAAGCCTTGAAGAAGAGTGGGTATGGTTTATAATCTGCAGGCCAAGTTCTAAGTCTGAAAATTTTAGAGCTTTTATTCTCAGGTATTTATTGTTACTGTCAAAGATGAGATCACACGCTTAATGATACCACATGGCTCATGGGATATATGCTGTCTTGAAGTGAAAAAAGTATTTTTTCTAACTATATTGGTAGGATAATGATTGAAAAACATGTATTACCATACTTGATTTTTATCTGGCAGATATCCACACACCAGAAAATACATTTTTTGAGTCATGGTAGTATTTATAATTTCCAAAAAGACTGCCATATTAGTTATCTCTCAATGAAGTATTTAACCTTAAACTTTAAATCAGTAAACATTAAACTCTGCAGTACCATATGAATGTATGCTAGCTTATTTCAGTGTTAATATGAAATAAACTATGGTAGATAAAAAGATTAGGAATTATGATACTGAAGGTATTTGCGATGTACAATAGTCTTACAGCAAGCATAGTATGGGGTTGTTGCACACATGCCTAGGAAGGGTAAATAAATGGCAAGTAGCATATATGAGTAAGCGTGATTAATTGTTGAAAATGTAATTTGAGGTATTTCTTTCACAGACTTTTAGAAGTAAAAGGCAGCCACAGTTTATCTTCTACTGGTTTTTAGCTGTTTGTAAAGCATATTGGTTTGTTAGTTGTATAGTGTTGTACAATAACTAATGGTATGCTAAATCTATGTTAAAAGCCTCTGGGATTTTGTATCACAATGCCACTGAATTTACTAATACATACATACTCTCAGATTTATTGTTTAATGAGATAAGGTATTGCACATTGTTTCTGCTCAAAGTTATAACTGTTGCAATATTTGAAAAATGTCTATGCTGAAAACCAATCATATTTTTTTAACTGAATCATGCTTACAGCAGTTAAAATTATCTATAAAAAAACAAAATAATGATCAATAATTATCCTATACAACAAATAGATAACCAACCACCTATGGGAAGAATTACAGGATAAGGTATAAATAGGATACAACCACAATGAAAAAATATTTCAGTTTAATCTTTCCTGAAGTTTATATTCAATCAGATTAAATGAATAGTGTTGGAAGTAAAATAAAGCATTCTGCTTATGATGCAGCATTCAAATTTATAGTTATTGAATATGCAGAAGCAAATAACAACTGTGCTGCAGCATGCAAATTTTGGATGAACGAGAAGCAAGTACCTGAATGGCGGAAAAGCAAAGCAGCTTTGGAAGAATTGCCAAAAACCAAGAAGGCTCATCAGACTGGGATTGCCTCATTCCCAGAACTTGAGAAAGAACTCGGTGATTTTTTAAGTGAATGTCGACAAAATGGATACATTGTCACGTAAATTGCAATTCATCTGTGTGCAATGCAGATAGCGAAGTATTACAAATGCAGATAGCAGATTCCAAATTTGTTGCATTAGCTGTTTGGTGTTCTCCTTTTATGAACTGGCATGGTTTCAGCCTCTGGCATCAAATAAAGATTGCTCAAAAGCTACCAAAAAGACTTGAAAGTAAAGCACTGAATCATTTGAGCAGTTCATTATTAAATGCAGAATTGATTGCTCATTCAAACTATATCAAATCGGAAATATGGATGAGACACCTATGACAGTTGACTTACCAAGCAATAAAAGTCAATGCTGTTGGTGAGGAAAGTATTTTGATAAAAACAATCATCCATAAAAAAATGCATTTCACAGTTGTTTTGTCCTGTTTAGCTGATGGATCAAAGCGGCCTCCTGTCATAATTTTTAAAAGGAAGATGCTGCCAAAAATCATGAAATTTCCTGCTGGTGTGTATCTAGTGATGTAGTTGTGAACTTATTGGTCAGCTTATATGTGGGTCATGCCATTTTTTTCTAATATTACCTAGTCAAGTTTGGGGGTCAGCTTTGTGCAAATGGGCTTATATGTGGGTATATGATAAATGCCTTTCCACTGAAGCAGCTAGCTTTTCTGGTCTTGTCATGCATGGCTCTGTGATAACTGGATTATAACTGGCTGTTCAGTGCTCTTCAAGTAAACTTCCATAGCTTTCTCAAAACAGTATATACAGAATAAAAATATGGACAGAAAACCTCTTATATGACTGTTTCCTAATACTTGTCATTATTATCAGTATTCTTAAATTTCCTGAACTCAAAGACAGATGCAACCATAAGTAATAGACAGTTTTACATATACATATTTAGATCACCTGATAAAGAAGCCACCTTATAATGCCACATTATAATTTGATTACCACTTGCCTTAATTACAAGAACTGTGTTATAATCAAGGGCCTAATCACAATGAGGACTGCTGCATAAGTAGTTTCCATTTTTGATTATATGATATATTATGTAATTTGACTGTAACCTTGGCTATGTAATACAGTAACTGTATATTATAAAGTAAGGATCTTACAATGTAACATTGCTTATATGGTATATTATAAAGTAATTAGAATATAACCTCTTTTTGTGGTATATTATAAAGTAATTAGAATATAACCTCTTTTTGTGGTATATTATTCTTTGTATGTAACTAGGTTTTTTTGGTATATTATACAATAATTAGAATGTAACCTTGGTTATGTGGTGTATTATATAACAATTAGAATGTACATTTGGTTATGTGGTGTATTATATAATAATTAGAATGTGCAGTTGGTTATATGATGTATTATATAATAATTAGAATGTACCCTTGGTTATGTGGTGCTTTATAGAGTAATTAGAGGCATTTTTATATAGAATATTTGACTGTAACAGATTTAATAATTTGTATTATTTAGACCAATAAAACTATATGTATTGCACCAAGATATATTGCTTTCATTTTCTGTTCTGTTTTAATTAAGTGTGCTTGCTTATATTACTATTGATTTTTACACAGATATTATATATTCATATTGCTGGATGGAAAAAGTGAACATTATCTTACCAATTCCAATACCAAAAAAAAGTGCATAAAGTCTAGGAAGTTACAGATGTCATTTAAAGCTCAAACATACCAGCTTGGTTGGTGTCCAGTGAAGCAGTTATGTCCATGTTCTCTGGAGGAAAGGTGGTAATGTCACATGGAGAAGCAGGGGCAATTGGTGTACTCCTTGTTTGTATGTTGGTTATATAACTGGTTATTTTACTTTTAGAGAACCAATGATGGAAAATGCCGATTTCACCAGACAATTCTAGGCAGTCAGCTGTAAATAAATATTAAAGATGCTTTGCTCATTTGGCTTATGCAAAGTCAAAAGCCAACTATTTATTCTTTGATAGATTTCTTGTTCTGCAAGTAGAGTGACTTGGAGGGAAGAAAATATTAGAAAAATATCTCAAACTGCCATGTCATAAAATGAATTAAAGTTTATGACCATGTTTAAATAATTGGCTAATAAGAGTTGTTTTGAGTAAATTAAAGTTTTAATAAGGGGTTCTTATGCATATCTAAATTCAACCTGCATGATATATGGTCATTTCTGTATGATTTGCACACACTTACCGACTGATGGCATCACAACACCATCTTATTCAGATAATACAAAATGCATCAAGATACATTATATTTTTTAAAATATGAAACTAGTGTTTGAGAAATTGGGAAACTGCCAAGTAACGAAATTGTTTCTAAATATTCTATAACAAAAATGCTTGGTTTGAGCACACACCCCCATCCCAATTTAAATAAAAGTGGGAACTTTCTAAATATTTAAAGATATTTATTGAAGTAAGCAAGGTATGCCTTGCAAAACAAAATGAACAAATTTTGCGCAGTCAGTTAATTTTTTGGCATTTAGCATTGTAATTTGTATGAATCTTTCAATTTTACATCCTAGCACAGACCCTGTGGTACTAGCATATGGTGCTTTGAATTTGAAAGAATACATTGTAAGCTCTAAAATAAAAGTATAAATTTTGTATAAATCTTTAAGTGTAGAACAAAAAAACTTTTTAAAAAACATTTTCAAATGTTAATCAATTATGCAGTATTTCTATACTTACTACTTAGTATGTTGTTACATGTCGATTTATTACTTGATGTAATGCTGTCAGAAACATAATCTGAAATGTGTAAGAAATAGTTTATTAAACAAGACATATCAAAGAAAAATCTTTAATCCTATATTATCACAAATTAAGTGTATTTCAAACCTCGTTATTTAAATTAAATTTATGACTTACATACTTTGGGATAAACATGGATAACACTATATGCTCATTGAGAGTATTTAAAAAGTGTACTCTGAACAACACATTATGTACCTACCACATATTTCATAGTCTATATTGATAATTTAAATACTTGCGCATAAACAACTTTTCTTTTCAAGTCAGAGTGACCTTGACCTTTGAATTTCTGAACCAAAAATCAATAACCTTTAACTTTTCTATTTAAGTCAGAGTGACCTTGACCTTTGAATTTCTGACCCAAAAATCAATAACCTTTAACTTTTCTTTTCAAGTCAGAGTGACCTTGACCTTTGAATTTCTGACACAAAAATCAATAACCTTCCTTACCCCAAGTGCAAGCCCTCCACAACATTTTGTTGAGGTATGTCATGTAGATCTAATCTTACTATGCATAAACTAATTTTCTTAAAAAAATCAGTGACTTTGATATTTGTCCTTTGATTTGAAAATGAATTGGTTTTTCCTTATGCCAAGTGTAAGCCATACTCAAAATTTAGTAACCACAGTTGATGGGGATCTTAAGTTACTGTTCAGAAACCATTTTTCTTGTTTTTTGTCAAAATGACAGTGACTATTGGACCCTAAATTCAATACAGTTCTTCCTTATCCCAAGTGCAACCTATCCACAAAATCTAGTAACTGGAGAACTTGGTTGATTGTTCTGAAACCATTTTCTTTCTTTCAGTCAGTAATTTTGACACTTAAGCTTCTGAACATGAAATAGATAGGGTTTTCCTGTACTTCAAGTACAAGCTATCCACAAAATTTGGCAACAGTACTCTTGATGGTGCACAACTAAACTTATTGTGCAGAAACCAAAACTGTAATAGGTGGAAACATCATAACATAATACACTCTGCCTTATGGCACACATATACAATAATTTGAATTGAGCAAAATCAGCTAGGACTGTCTTTGATTTTGAAGAGTTCAAACTCTTCTGTGGGTAATACTCTTGTGAAGTACAGTGTAGTTGACACATGTTCATGTAAATTAAAATGGTTGACATGTATTCAGTCTTACGTATAAAAAAGCATTGACAATGATGATATGATTACAAGTTTGAAGATGAAAGGTTATGGTTTCAACTCTATTAAGATGTTCCTACACTGAGATTGGTTTGATACTGCTTTAGAAATAGTTTCAACACAGGCTGAGAATACCTTTAATTAGTTATTTATACTGAAAAGATACAGAGAGTAAGAGATGTTCTGATAAATCTTTTCTCTGAAGAAATATCTTACCACTACTTGCATCAGGAATATGTTTTGTCTAAATCAAATGGATCATCATCAGAAACTGAAATTCACAAAAGAGTGATCAAAATGTTTATAATAAACATTATCTTTTTAAGCAGTCAAAAGGAAATTTATAAAATTTTAATTTGCTTGAATATCATAAACTAAGCACCATGCTAACTATTTTTACTGAACATTACAGATCTCCAATGGATCACTTTTAAAATTTTCTCCCTCTTTTGTGTCAACAAGCTCAGGGCTGTTCCATTAAAACATATACGCCTAGGGAGTAAGGCACTTTCAAAATTTTCAAAATCAACCAACCCAGAACAGTAGCAATTTAAAAAAAAATTTATCCACTGGTCCATCAGATGTTTTAATAAAAAATACCTGCCATCTAGAGAAGTGTATTTATTTTTATATAATTTCTCGTTATGGGTTAGTGTTTGTTAGAAGCAATTTTAATATTGGGTTAGGGACAGAAGCAATTTAAATGACAGCTGGCTGGATGTAATCTACTGAATTCTTGCAGATCATATAATCTACTGCATATTTTTTATTTGTATTCATTCAGTATAATCATTCTATTGTCCATTTGTTTGTCAGTCTGCCATGTATGTCTCTGTTACTGTGAAATCACAAATTTTCTTGGTGGCTTATTATTTGTAGATGTTATTGATCAGTCCCTTAACTACAAATTTAATGTCCATGAATATAGATTCTACACTAGGGATTTCTATTCTAATACAGAAATCATGAACTTGTGTCCTACTAAACTATGTGTTTACTATCACTATGTTTTGCTATTTTACTTTGTTCTCAGACATGCTGCTTTTGATGAAAATAAAAATTAAATCTTGTTGTGCTTTAAATTTGTGGTCAGATGCTATGATTCCCTTATTATTATTTTTCAATAACTATTTTGGTAAACTTATAATAAATGATTTTACAGAAAAAAAATCATTAATGCCTGTGAAAGTGATGTCACATTATTTCTGCCTACTTTTACACTATAACATTTCTTATATGGGATCATCCATAAAGGATATCCATAAAGATGGGGAATAGGGGGTGTTCAAATGTGGACAAGGGGTAGGGGTTTAAAGAATCTTGCAAATATCTGCATGTTAGTATTTTGTTTTGATATTCTGTGTTGAACAGCTGCTTTATGCCTACTCCATGTTTTCCAGTATGTTTTGCAGATGTCCTTTATGGGTATAAGTATAAATACATGTAAGTATAAGTATAAATTATTTGTTAATTTCAATTTGTACTATTTGTGCCACAGAATATATATGAATGGGTTGACAATACATAGGTCTAGCCCCCAGTGCCTGAGGTTAATTACATATCAGCCACATTCAAACAAAAACAGACAAGGGGAGAGAGGTGAAGGAAAACAGGTATTATCTACAGACATTCTTTATGGACAACCACTAAGAACATATATTTAAGTTACCAATGTCTTTTTTATGCCTTGTTGCAAGACAAACGTCTTTCTTTTAATATATATATATATATATATATATATATATATATATATATATATATATATATATATATATATATATATATATATATATATATATATATATATATATAGCAAGTCAAACATTTTTATATCATAAATTTGATTTTTTAAAATGGATAAAAGTTAATGAATATTTTTTTCTAAGAGTATTTCATAAAATCAGTGTCATTACAGTTTACTACTGTCAACAGCATCATCATCATCTCTAATGATCTAGCAGTAATATTCTGCACTTTCAATCCAGTTGTCATAGGTTCTATCTCCAACTTCTAGTATTTCATACGAGACTTATATAATCATATGGCTTGAGGGGCTTCCAAGGCAGAATGGTATTAGATGCTTGTCATGTGATTACTTGCCCCCAATGTGTAAATGAGAATGTTGTTAGTTACTTGTGGAAGGTCAACGGGTCTACATAAGTTGGTGTTAGGTGTCTCAAAAAAAGTACATTTGGCTGTCATATATAGATTCTCTTTATCTTAAAATGGTGATAATGATCTATCGAAACCTGAGATCGAGTATCTAGATGACTTTGCTGTTGAGATAAACATCAAATCAACAGAGGCCCAAGTGTACTAAGGTGCTTGCTTTTACGGATCACTTGCACATCTCACAGATCATTTTTGCCACATCTGTATGTGTTTATAAACTTTGACTCTAGTAATTTTTGAAGACCTTTGAATATTGTCAACTATTCTTTTCTGAGAGTTAACTAAAAGTCGTCATCAGTTGGTACAAATGTATTTATTTTTTATGGTAAACATACATGATAGAGAATTGTTAAGCAATTGTGCATCACATGCTGCCAAAAAGTTTACATTTTAGCTCACTTAAAGTTTCTCTAGCAATGTCTATTGTTCCAACCAGAACTTTTATAACTTCCTCTAGCTATATTCACCAATATCAGGAGATGTGCACACCCCCCCCAATAAATATTTGTAACTAAAGTATGAGAATGCATCAGTGTTTTTCAATGATGCATTTAAATTGAGCCACAACCAGAATCAACAAACCACCAAGAAATGAAATTATTCACATCTCTCTGGCAGAAGTACAGTATATAATCATAATCTGCCAAAAGATTTTTCAATCTTTAAATTTGCCAGATTTTGTTCAATCATATTGATTCAGTGGATATAATCACCAGAATGGACAGAGTGAGACTGAAAGATATAACCAGAAGGTTATAATCGATTTTAGTAGCTAAATTCATGTGGTTTAGTTAACTGTACACCCTTTATTGTCTTTCCTTTAATGTAATTTCTTAATGCAGCTGAGAAAACAATGTTGCAATATAAAAGAGGAACATTTCTACTCATTACTGTTGTTATTATACTTTTCCATTTCAGCCTGTTCTTATGATCTTGTCACTAACATACAACTATTATGTTTTTAACAACACTCTGTAATATGGCAACAATTTTTGCACACATGAAGTTGACCCACTTTATACTTTAGTCTCTTGCTAATTAATAGTTTTAGATTTTACAACAAAACTAACATATTTTATTTTTATCACACTTTTAATACATGATCGCAAATATTTAGACTTTAAGAAAATAGAAGTTACAATTTTATTAAAAGTATTGTTACCAAAAGAATCAGAATGAAACAATAAACTACATACGGAAACATTTTAAGATAACATTTTGTGTATTTATTTATGTATTTGTTTATTTATTTATTTACTTTTAAGAACTCTTTGAGAAGTAGAATGTAATTACCGATTACACGGCTTGCCTCTACGAAGCTTTTTGTAGTCTCCAAGTCCAATGCATAAAATAAGCAAATGCCAAAGTGATGTGACCTACAAAATGCTGGCCATTATCACAGGGCATAACATTTATAAAACAATAAAGAGCATTCCTTTTGCGCTATCAAAGCAGTGGAACCAACATGAGTTAATAAAACAAGGATATTTCTTCTGCTTTTTTTGCAAACCATTGCTATTAAAATCAGCTTCAGAAACTATTTTTATTGTCAACTTTAGAAGCCAGATTTTACAAGGTTGAACACAAAATGCCTGCCAGTATCCGTGGAGTGACAGTTGAAAACTAGGACCAGTGACTCTTGCAATTCACGCTGCCCATGGACTAATATTAGTATTATAAGGTTAAATAATTGCATGCAATATGACTTGATGTTATTGTTATAAGGTTAAATAATTACGTGCAATATGATTTGATGTTATTATTATAAGGTTAAATAATTGAATGCAATATGATTTGATGTATTTATTATTATAAGGTTAAATAATTGCATGCAATATGATTTGATGTTATTATTATAAGGTTAAATAATTGCATGCAATGTGATTTGATGTTATTATTATAAGGTTAAATAATTGCGTGCAATATGATTTGATGTTATTATTATTATAAGGTTAAATAATTGTGTGCAATATGATTTGATGTTATTATTATAAGGTTAAATAATTGCATGCAATATGATTTGATGTTATTATTATTATAAGGTTAAATAATTGCATGCAATATGATTTGATGTTATTGTTATGAGGTTAAATAATTGTATGCAATGTGATTTGATGTTATTATTACAAGGTTAAATAATTGCATGCAATATGATTTGATGTTATTATTATAAGGTTAAATAATTGCATGCAATATGATTTGATGTTATTATTATAAGGTTAAATAATTGCATGCAATATGATTTGATGCTATTATTATTATAAGATTAAATAATTGCATGCAATATGACTTGATGTTATTCTCATGAGGTTAAATAATTGCATGCAATGTGATTTGATGTTATTATTATTATAAAGTTAAAATAATTGCATGCAATATGATTTGATGTTATTATTATAAGGTTAAATAATTGCATGCAATATGATTTGATGTTATTATTATAAGGTTAAATAATTGTGTGCAATATGATTTGTTGTTATTATTATAAGGTTAAATAATTGTGTGCAATATGATTTGATGTTATAATTATTATAAAGTTAAATAATTGCATGCAATATGATTTGATATCATTATTATAAGATTAAATAATAGTGTTCAATATGATTTGATGTTATTATTATTATAAAGTTAATTAATTGCATGCAATATGATTTGATGTTATTATTATAAGGTTAAATAAATACATGCAATATGATTTGATGTTATTTTTATAAGGTTAAATAATTGCATGCAATATGATTTGATGTTATTATTATAATGTTAAATAATTGCATGCAATATGATTTGATGTTATTATTATAAGGTTAAATAATTGTGTGCAATATGATTTGATGTTTTTATTATTATAAGGTTAAATAATTGCATACAATATGATTTGATGTTACTATTGTAAGGTTAAATAATTGCAAGCAATATGATTTGATGTTATTGTTATGAGGTTAAATAATTGCATGCAATATGATTTGACATTATTATTATAAGGTTAAATAATTGCATGCAATGTGATTTGATGTTATTATTATTATAAGGTTAAATAATTTCATGCAATGTGATTTGATGCTATTATTAAAAGGTTCAATAATTGCATGCAATATGATTTGATGTTATTATAATTATAAAGTTAAAAAAGTGCTTGCAATATGATTTGATGTTATTATTAAAAGATTAAATAATTGTGTTCAATATGATTTGATGTTATTATTTTAAGGTTAAATAATTGCATGCAATATGATTTGATGTTATTATTATAAGGTTAAATATTTGCATTCAATATGATTTGATGTTATTATTATAAAGTTAAATAATTGCATGCAATATGATTTGATGTTATTGTTATAAGGTTAAATAATTGCATGTAATATGATTTGATGTTATTATTATAAGGTTAAATAATTGCGTGCAATATGATTTGATGTTATTATTATAAGGTTAAATAATTTCGTGCAATATGATTTGATGTTATTATTATAAAGTTAATTAATTGCATGCAATATGATTTGATGTTATTATTATAAGGTTAAATAATTGCATGCAATGTGATTTGATGTTATTATTATACGGTTAAATAATTGCGTGCAATGTTATTTGATGTTATTATTAAAAGGATAAATAATTGAATGCAATATGATTTGATGTTATTATTATAAGGTTAAATAATTGTGTGCAATATGATTTGATGTTATTATTAAAAGGATAAATAATTGCATGCAATATAATTTGATGTTATTGTTATGAGGTTAAATAATTGTGTGCAATATGATTTGATGTTATTATTATAAGGTTAAATAATTGCATGCAATATGATTTGATGTTATTGTTATGAGGTTAAATAATTGTGTGCAATATGATTTGATGTTATTATTATAAAGTTAAATAATTGCATGCTATATGATTTGATGTTATTATTAAAAGTTAAATAATTGCATGCAATATGATTTGATGTTATTATTATAAGGTTTACTTTTTTCCATGCTGATGAACATGGATACTTATTGTAAAGATCTGTTTATACAAAAAATGTTTTATCTATAGATTGTTATTGATGAAGATTATGCTTTGGAATCTTATTGCCATGAACTAGGGGAATTAAAAACACTAGACTTTCACATTCAGTTGAATAAATATTAAAAGGAATCCAATCTTGTTAACAAAATTAATACATCTGTACAAAAGATGCACAATTTAATGGCAGGTCAATTCTTTTCTTTTTTTATACTATTGCTGATAAATGTAAACAAATTCTGAAACTGTTGATTAATTTATTTTATTCACAGAATTAAAAGATTAGATTTTTACATACAATTGAAATAGTATTGAAAGGGAACAAAATGTAAAAAGTGAATACATCTATATAAAAGATTAATGACTTAAGGACAAAAATTAAGCAACAATCAGTAAATAAATTTGCAGAAGAAAAAGAAAATAGAAACAATGCATTTCTATTTGCATTACCCAACAGTAATTATGACATAGACAAGTCTATCAAGACAAGATTGTTGTCCCATAATTCCATATTTTTCTACCGCTAGGAATTCTCTCTAGATGATAGATATAAAAGTTTTGCTTTGCCCAATATTAAAAACAAATTTCAAGGTCAAACGAAATTGGAAGAACCTCTTATGGTTCTTATATATTTACGTTTTGAAAATTAAATTAAATTTAAAGTTAAAAGTAAATAGTGCACGAATTTGATTAAATAAGTATATAAAACATGACCACATTCACACAAAACATTAGCAGTTTCACACCAAATATGACCACATTAATATAAAATCTGACCAAATTCACACAAAACCTGGCAACATTAACAACCAATGTAATCACATTCACACAAAACATGGCCACATTAACAAAAAATGCAACCATATTCACAAAGCACCTTATGACTTTACATATCTTGTCATAATATATCTTGTGACTTTACATATCTTGTCATAATATATCTTGTGACTTTACATATCCTGTCACAGAACATGTTATGACTTTGCATATCATGTCACAAGAACACCTTATGACTTTACAAATCCTGTCACAATACATCTTACAACTTGACAGATCCTGTCACAGTAAATATTATGACTTTACAAATACTGTCACAGTAAATCTTATGACTTTACAAATACTGTCATAAAACATCTAGTATCATTACAGATACTGTCAGAATACATTTTTTAACTTTACAAATCCTGTCACAAAACATGTTGTTACTTTACAAATCATGTCACAAAACATCTTATGACTTTACAAATGCTGTCACAATACATCTTGTGACTTTACATATCATGTCACAAACCTCATTATGACTTTACAAATCTTGTCACAAACCACCTTATGACTTTACAAATGCTGTCACAATATATCTTGTGACTTTACATATCCTGTCACAGAACATGTTATGACTTTACATATCATGTCACAAAAACACCTTATGACTTTACTAATCTTGTTACAAACCACCTTATGACTTTACAAATCCTAACACAAAACATTTTATAACTTAAAAATCCTGTTGCAATACATCTTATAACTTTACAAATCCTGTCACAAAACCTCATTATGACTTTACAAATCCTGTCTCATTACATATTATGACTTTAGAAATCCTGTCACAAAACATCTTATGACTTTACAAATCTTGTCACAAAACATCTTATGACTTTACAAATCCTGTCACAAAACATCTTATAACTTTACAAATCCTGTCAAACTAGAAACATTCCTGGATCAGTTGTATTTTTGTCTGTCACGGAAAATGAATATCTGCACTGTTGGATCCAACATGAAAAACAGTATTATAGATTTATTGTCAGGTAAAACAATAATCTTATTCCCACATAGGAATGAAATTATTCATCTACTTCCAAGCAACAAAATAATATGGTCACAAATATTTCTGACACTACTGCAGTTTTCTAGAAAATTTGTCCTGATGTAAAACTAACTATTGTGTGCAGAATGGCAGCAAGGTGAAGCAAATTTATCTGGTAATGTGAAAGATTGGATTTCACATTTTTAGATGTTGATCCATGTACTATAGGTATGAATACATTCAATCCCTCCATTTTGGGACCAACTTTATTGCTGAAAGTTTATATCAAATGTATGCATTGAATTGTTTAAGGAGTAAGTTAAAAAAATCTATATATATAGCTAAAATGTAATAATCCTTAAACCTTCAGTCAATATAATCACAGGTGTGGGGCAGATTTATAGATCTAAACATAACCACAGGAACCTAATCTTTGATAATTTGATTTACATGTTTACTATTTCATATGTATACCCCAACTGCAAAAAATAAAATCAGTCACTAAATACTTCCTACAAATATTTTGATTCTGACTTCTTCTTCTGGAAAGATCCTCACTTAGTCCATTATACAATAAATTGTACATTATACATATCAACACACAACATGTTTTGGTGTTGATTTATATTGCACAAAACCATACATATGTAATGGGTCAATACAAAAGACAGTAGTAAGAATGTATATAAAATTCACATGATATATATATTGATCAAATAACCAATGTTCAAGACAAAAATTTGGCTGGTAATGTTGGTGAACACGACAAATGCAGTTTCTCAACATATGTAGCTAGGTATCCTACAGAAAAGTATTAATATTGAAAAGTACATAGTCCTTCTTCTAGACTGGTCTAAAGTTTGAAAAGAGTTAGATATTTAAATTCATCATGAATTTTGGATTTCTCATGACATGCATCAGTTCTCACATGCTGTAAGTAATATCCAATGATTCAACATCCATATATATATATATATATATATATATATATATATATATATATATATATATATATATATATATATATATATATATATATATATATAAACTTTGTTTAGTGTTAGTATATTTGATTGTGTCTTTGTATAGTTATTTCCCCTTGATGCAGACTAATCCATTGAAGTGGTCCGCTGTCTTCAGGTCACAAAAATGCCATTTTCATTACAAGTAATAAAGTATTGAAACAAACACAATAGACTGGTGGCATCTAAACTGGCATCTTACACATCTTAATGTCTTACACTTTATGTGGAATCTAAGTTACCCAATGATGTAATATCTTACACAATCCTGATTAATGTAGCGGCATTTAAATTGGCCAAAGGTATAACATATTACCTAATCATGATTAAAGATATGTAATGGAATACCTTTAAATATTTAATGCTGATCAGTTTTGCATTCATCTTTTCAGTTATGTTTCCTGATCCCCATAAATAAAAATGTAACCTAATTAAACAATTGTCCATTATTCTAACAGATCTATCTTTATTATATATTGTCAGTAAGGATTGTTTTTCCATTGCAGTTCTTGATGTTATGAGACAAATACTGCAATGAACATGGTCCTTCTCATGCCACATAGCAGTGTCCTCAAGTCTTGAATGAAGTCCATTATTTATCAAATATCCTTTATTCATCAAAGATTAACAACATTCTTAGAAATTCAAACATGTGCAGTGACATTAAAGTGAAAATGGCTGAATAACACAGCCAATAATTGCTTCACATAAAAGACCCCACACACATGTGCATATTAAAATTTTGTTGATTATTATGATCAGGCAGGACCATTTGCAAACTGCAAATAAAGCAATTGTAATTCAACCACAATGATGAAATCAAGGGTACAAATGACACAGAGATTACCTTGGACATCAACTTCAATCATACAGTGTGTTTTGTGCAATATCCTTTAGAAATATATTAAAAACATTAATTGGTCATATGAAAGCAAAAGTTAAGTGGATATTTTACTTTTTCACTTTTTACTTAATAAAACAACATATTGTTCATATTATTGCAGGCTATTGTTTTAAAGTACCAAATGTGTGCAATAAAAGTAAATTATTTTTAAAAGAAGCTGTAACCTAATTAAGGTGTAAAAATTGTGATATCCTTAAAGATAGCAAGCAGGAGTCTAATATAGGTGTCAGACATTGTTTTGTCCTTGAAGACAGCAAACAGGAGTCTAATATAGGTGTCAGACACTGTCTTGTCCTTGAAGACAGCAAACAGGAGTCTAATATAGGTGTCAGACATTGTTTTATCCTTGAAGACAGCAACTGTGATTAATCTCCAGTGAGGACAATCAACCAATCAACAAAAAGATCATTGAACTAAATGGCTTCTCTAATTTTAATTCCACTGGCTGATTTGGCACCAACTTGATTTGTCTTGAAGGAACACAACAGATCTATCATGAAGGAACACATGGAAAACAGATCTGTCATAAAGTAACACATGGAAAACAGATCTGTCATGAAGTAACACATGGAAAACAGATCTGTCATGAAGTAACACATGGAAAACAGATCTGTCATAAAGTAACACATGGAAAACAGATCTGTCATAAAGTAACACATGGAAAACAGATCTGTTTGAATCAAATACAGCTATTCCTCCTCTTCAAATGGTTCTTGTTTATTTTCTGGCGATGCTTTACTTTTCTCAAATTTCCCAGAACTTCCAGTGAAACATTCCAGTAAGAAATCCTCCATCGTTTCATACAGATGTTTCTGGGTATTTCCACCATTCAATGAATGTTGCTGATCTGTATATATCTGCAAGATTACAGAACATTAATTTACTTCAATTTATAAGCCTATGCTTATAGACTATAGTTAATTTTATTTCCTAGTTCTGTTTTCTTTCCAATGCTGATATTTACTTTCTTACATGTATCCTAATTATACTTCCTTATTCCCAATGGTAATACAAGTCTTAAATTTAAGTAATAATGTCCTGACTATTCAATTTCCAATCCATGTAAGACCTATATATTGACAACAAGACCTATATAATGACAGCAAGACCTATATATTGACAACAAGACCTATATAATGACATCAAGACCTACAAAATGACATCAAAACCTAAATATTGACAACAGAACACATAAAATGACATCAGGACATAAATAATGACAACAAGACCTATATAATCACAACATAACCTATATAATGAGACCAAGACCTTTATAATGATAACAAGACCCATAGAATGACAACAAGACCTGTATAATGATAAAAAGACCTAAATAATGACAAAAAGACCTTTATACCAAGACCTATATAATGACAAGACCTAAATAATGACATCAAAACCAATATAATGACAAAACCTAGATAACAACAACAAGACCTATATAATGACTACAAGATCTTATAATGACAACAAGATGCACAGAATTACAAGATTTATATAATGACAACAAGACCCATATAATGACAACAAGACCTATATAATGACAACAAGACATATATAATGACAACAAGATCCATATAATGACAACAAGACCTATATAATGGCAATAAGACCTAAATATTGACAAGACCAATAAAATGACAACAAGACCCATATAATGACAACAAGACCTATATAATGACAACAAGACATATATAATGACAACAAGATCCATATAATGACAACAAGACCTATATAATGGCAATAAGACCTAAATATTGACAAGACCAATAAAATGACAACAAGACTCATATAATGACAACAAGACCTATATAATAACAACAAGACCCATATAATGACAAAAAGACCTATATAATGACAACAAGACCCATATAATAACAACAAGACCTAAATATTGACAATAAGACCTATATAATGACAACAAGACCCATATAATGACAAGACCCATATAATGACAACAAGACTAATATAATGACATCAAGACCTATGTAATGATAACAAGATCTATAGAATGACAAGACCTATATAATGACAAGACCCATGTAATGACAACAAGACCCATATAATGATAACAAGACCCATATAATTACAACAAGACCTATATAATGACAACAAGACCCTTATAATGACAACAAAATCTATATAATGACAACAGGACCTAAATATTGACAACAAGATCTATAGAATGACAACAAGACATATATAATGAAAACAAGATCTATACAATGATAAGACGTAAATAATGACAACAAGACCTACATAATGAGATATATTACAACAAGACCTATATAATGACAGCAAGACCCAACTAATGACAACAAGACCTATATAATGATAACAAGACCTACATAATGATAATAAAACCTATATAATGACAACAAGACCTGTATAATGATAACAAGACCTATATTTTGATATCAAAACCTATATAATGATAACAAGACCTAAATAATGACAACAAGATCTAAAGATTGACAACAAGAGCTAAATATTGACAACAAGACCTAAATAATAACAAGACCTAAATAATGACACAACCTATATAATGATAACAAGACCTAAATAATGACAAGACCTAAATATTGACAAGACCTAAATAATGACAACAAGACCTAAATAATGCCAACAAGACCTAAATAATGACAACAAGACCTAATTAATGACTTAAAGACCTATGTAATGACAACAAGACTTCAATAGCACATACATACCTGCTAGCATGTTCATAATTCTATCCAAGATTCAGGAATGAGTAATTTATATCTAACTTGAAAAACTTTTATTAAAGAACAATTTGCCAAGATCTAGTTCTAATAGATTCATCAATGCTCGCATAAAGCAATTTAATATAGCAATACTGATGGTATATCAAATGTGATCTGCCCATGTCACAGATATCTGGCATAAAGCAATTTAATATAGCAATACTGATGGTATGTCAAATGTGATCTGCCCATGTCACAAATATACTCCTGTATAAAATAATTGTGTAATACTATTCTATAGATTCTATATATAATAGACTAATTAACCATTTTTGATGAAAGAAAAAAAACATCAGAAAAATATTATTAATCACTGTTTTCTAAGTTAATTAAATATGGTAAAATATTCAGTAGAAATAATTTTTGCTTTAGCCTGCGTTTTCATCTCTTTATTCAGCAAGGGACATTGGTGGAAATCTGTAGAGTGAGAGTAAAGAAGAATTTTGTTTTAGTGAAGCCCTTGACACTGAACTTGACAACCAGGTAATTTACAAGGACCTGGGTCATTGTAACCATAGATGTACACTTTACATGGGGTTTATCTACAGTGTTCACAACACCAATGTGAATTGCATGGTAATTAACTGTCTTAAGTATGGAAACCCCATAGTAATTATCTGTCCTAAGTATGGGAATCCCATAGTAATTATCTGTCTTAAGTATGGGAACCCCATAGTAATTATCTGTCTTAAGTATGGGAACTCCATAGTAATTATTTGTCTTAAGTATGGGAATCCCATAGTAATTATCTGTCTTAAGTATTGGAATCCCATAGTAATTATCTGTCTTAAGTATGGGAACTCCATAGTAATTATCTGTCTTAAGTATGGGAATCCCATAGTAATTATCTGTCGTAAGTATGGAAACCCCATAGTAATTATCTGTCTTAAGTATGGGAATTCCATAGTAATTATCTATCTTAAGTATTGGAATCCCATAGTAATTATCTATCTTAAGTATGGGAATCCCATAGCAATTATCTGTCTTAAGTATGGGAATCCCATAGTAATTATCTGTCTAAAGTACACATAGGAATCCATGACATATGATATCACTTATTCAAATACAATACATATTAAATAGGACTATTTAAAAAGTCCTGAACATAAATATTTTTTTTCTTTTTCACACCATGGTTTTGATTTATGATATTGACTACATGATCATGTGATCTTACTTTGATTTACCCTGTATGCATGACAATGTATTTTACTTGGATTTACTCTGTATGCATGACAATGTATTTTACTTGGATTTACTCTGTATGCATGACAATGTATTTTACTTGGATTTACTCTGTATGCATGACAATGTATTTTACTTGGATTTACTCTGTATGCATGACAATGTATTTTGCTTGGAGTTACCCTGTATGCATGATAATGTATTTTACTTGGATTTACTCTGTATGCATGACAATGTATTTTACTTGGATTTACTCTGTATGCATTGGAGTTACCCTGTATGCATGATAATGTATTATACTTGGATTTACTCTGCATGCATGACAATATATTTTACTTGAATTTACTCTGTTTGCATGACAATGTATTTTACTTGGATTTACTCTGTAGGCATGACAATGCATTTTACTTGGATTTACCCTATATGCATGACAATGTATTATACTTGGAGTTACCCTGTATGCATGATAATGTATTTTACTTTTATTTTCTCTGTAGGCATCACAATGTATTTTACTTGGATTTACTCTGTAGGCATGACAATGCATTTTACTTGGAGTTACCCTGTATGCATGACAATGTATTATACTTGGAGTTACCCTGTATGCATGATAATGTATTTTACTTGGATTTACTCTGTAGGCATGACAATGTATTTTACCAGGATTTACTCTGTAGGCATGACAATGTATTTTACTTGGATTTACTCTGTAGGCATGACAATGCATTTTACTTGGATTTACTCTGTAGGCATGATAATGTATTTGACTTGGATTTACTCTGTAGGCATGACAATGCATTTTACTTGGAGTTACCCTGTATGCATGACAATGTATTATACTTGGAGTTACCCTGTATGCATGATAATGTATTTTACTTGGATTTACTCTGTAGGCATGACAATGTATTTTACTTGAATTTATTCTGTTTGCATGACAATGTTTTTTACTTGGATTTACTCTGTAGGCATGACAATGCATTTTACTTGGATTTACCCTGTATGCATGACAATGTATTATACTTGGAGTTACCCTGTATGCATGATAATGTATTTTACTTTTATTTTCTCTGTAGGCATCAAAATGTATTTTACTTGGATTTACTCTGTAGGCATGACAATGCATTTTATTTGGAGTTACCCTGTATGCGTGACAATGTATTATACTTGGAGTTACCTTGTATGCATGATAATGTATTTTACTTGGATTTACTCTGTAGGCATGACATTGTATTTTACTTGGATTTACTCTGCAGGCATGACAATGTATTTTACTTGGATTTACTCTGTAGGCATGACAATGTATTTTACTTAGATTTACTCTGTAGGCATGACAATGCATTTTACTTGGATTTACTCTGTAGGCATGACAAAGTATTTTACTTGGATTTACTCTGTAGGCATGGCAATGTATTTTACTTAAATTTACTCTGTTTGCATGACAATGTATTTTACTTGGATTTACTCTGTAGGCATGACAATGCATTTTACTTGGAGTTACCCTGTATGCATGACAATGTATTATACTTGGAGTTACCCTGTATGCATGATAATGTATTTTACTTGGATTTACTCTGGAGGCATGACAATGTATTTTACTTGGATTTACTCTGTAGGCATGACAATGCATTTTACTTGGAGTTACCCTGTATGCATGACAATGTATTTTACTTGGAGTTACCCTGTAGGCATGACAATGTATTTTACTTGGAGTTACCCTGTTGGCATGACAATGTATTTTACTTGGAGTTACTCTGTAGGCATGACAATGTATTTTACTTGGAGTTACTCTGTAGGCATGACAATGTATTTTACTTGGAGTTACTCTGTAGGCATGACAATGCATTTTACTTGGATTTACTCTTTAGGCATGACAATGTATTTTACTTGGATTTACTCTGTAGGCATGACAATGCATTTTACTTGGATTTACTCTGTAGGCATGACAATGTATTTTACCTGGATTTACTCTGTAGGCATGATAATGTATTTTACTTGGATTTACTCTGTAGGCATGACAATGTATTTTACTTGGATTTACTCTGTAGGCATGACAATGCATTTTACTTGGATTTACTCTGTAGGCATGACAATGTATTTTACCTGGATTTACTCTGTAGGCAAGATAATGTATTTTACTTGGATTTACTCTGTAGGCATGACAATGTATTTTACTTGGATTTACTCTGTAGGCAAGATAATGTATTTTACTTGGATTTACTCTGTAGGCATGACAATGTATTTTACTTGGATTTACTCTGTAGGCATGACAATGTATTTTACTTGGATTTACTCTGTAGGCATGACAATGTATTTTACTTGGATTTACTCTGTAGGCATGACAATGTATTTTACTTGGATTTACTCTGTAGGCATGATAATGTATTTTACTTGGATTTTTTCTGAGGGATGACAATGTATTATACTTGGATTTACTCTGTAGGCATGACAATGTATTTTACTTGGATTTACTCTGTAGGCATAACAATGTATTATACTTGGATTTACTCTGTAGGCATGATAATGTATTTTACTTGGATTTACTCTGTAGGCATGACAATGTATTTGTTAATTCTATAGATTACAACCTAAAAGTAATCACTGGATCATTCTGTGTTCTAGGATTAAAGATGTTAGTTGAATATGGATCAAGCAGCATAAACCAATTAACATAAACCAATTAACATCACTTAAATCCTGGTATCAGCATTGTTTTTCTTCATTGTATTAACTTTGCCAAGACAGGATAATATTTGTAATGAAAAGTAATTAGGAAGGGACTTAAGACTTTAATAAATTATGTCTGGATAAGCAATTAGTATAAAAAATTCAGGTGACATATAGCTGATTAATTTTTTTCCAGATATCTAAGCATACGTTATCCTATAATCCTAAAACTTTAATATTCAAGCAGCCAAATTTAAAAAATGCATGAAAATTGAAATTTCAGTGTTGGAAATTTAATAGAAGGGAATTGCTATGCAATCTTGCTTTACTGTAAAGTCTATTTTAAGAAGAACATCTCAAATCAACTCAATGATCAACTCTCTTGAAAAGTTATATCAGTCATCAGCATATCTGAATCTTTCACAGAACAGAAACAAATTAAACATACAGGTGGACTTAGAAAAATTGTAGTGCCACATATTGCAATGCAGAAACTAAACAGAGATTGTCTCTTCTGAGAAAATTTTCAGAATGATTCCATAGCAGATCTGGATCTTGTAATGACACATCATCTTCCATTTGTGGAGGTCAACAGTATTGAGAACTGCCATTATCATTGAGACGATGATTCTACAATGAAAGGATAAAATGCTTCCTTTTGATATATGCATGGAGAGGATGAAAAGACACAAGTTACTGTGAAAGGACTGATATAAGGACACAAGTTACTGTGAAAAGACTGATATAAGGACACAAGTTACTGTGAAAGGACTGATATAAGGACACAAGTTACTGTGAAAGGACTGATATAAGGACACAAGTTACTGTGAAAGGACTGATATAAGGACACAAGTTACTGTGAAAGGACTGATACAAAGACACAAGTTACTGTGAAAGGACTGATATAAGGACACAAGTTACTGGTAATGGACTGATATAAGGACACAAGTCACTGTGAAAGGACTGATATAAGGACACAAGTTACTGTGTAAGGACTGATATAAGGACACAAGTTACTGTGAAAGGACTGATATAAAGACACAAGTTACTGTGAAAGGACTGATATAAGGACACAAGTTACTGTGAACGGACTGATATAAGGACACAAGTTACTGTGAAAGGACTGATATAAGGACACAAGTTACTGTGAAAGGACTGATATAAGGACACAAGTTACTGTGAAAGGACTGATATAAAGACACAAGTTACTGTGAAAGAACTGATATAAGGACACAAGTTACTGTGAACGGACTGATATAAGGACACAAGTTACTGTGAAAGGACTGATATAAGGACACAAGTTACTGTGGAAGGACTGATATAAGGACACAAGTTACTGTGAACGGACTGATATAAAGACACAAGTTACTGTGAAAGGACTGACATAAGGACACAAGTTACTGTGAAAGGACTGATATAAGGACACAAGTTACTGTGAAAGGACTGATATAAGGACACAAGTTACTGTAAAAGGACTGATATAAGGACACAAGTTACTGTGAAAGGACTGATATAAGGACACAAGTTACTGTGATTGGACTGATATAAAGACACAAGTTACTGTGAAAGGACTGATATAAGGACACAAGTTACTGTGAAAGGACTGATATAAGGACACAAGTTACTGTGAAAGGACTGATATAAGGACACAAGTTACTGTGAACAGACTGATATAAGGACACAAGTTACTGTGAAAGGACTGATATAAAGATACAAGTTACTGTGAAAGGACTGATATAAGGACACAAGTTACTGTGAAAGGACTGATATAAGGACACAAGTTACTGTGAACGGACTGATATAAGGACACAAGTTACTGTGAAAGGACTGATATAAAGATACAAGTTACTGTGAAAGGACTGATATAAGGACACAAGTTACTGTGAACGGACTGATATAAGGACACAAGTTACTGTAAAAGGACTGATAAAAGGACACAAGTTACTGTGAAAGGACTGATATAAGGACACAAGTTACTGTGAAAGGACTGATATAAGGACACAAGTTACTGTGAACGGACTGATATAAGGACACAAGTTACTGTGAAAGGACTGATATAAAGATACAAGTTACTGTGAAAGGACTGATATAAGGACACAAGTTACTGTGAAAGGACTGATATAAGGACACAAGTTATTGTGAAAGGACTGATATAAGGACACAAGTTACTGTGAAAGTAAAAAAGGCAACAAAATACTATAGAAAGACATTATGAAAAGCAACAGGTCACATTTAAAGGACTGATATAAGGATACTATGAAAGTCAACAAAATTACTGTAAAATGACAGCATGAAAGGCAACAAAATCATCAACATCCATCTGTCTTCAAGAGTCTATTGTGTCGCTTCCAGCTGGGTCTCCTATCTGAACCTTATCAAGTGGCTGAAGAGTCCAATCCTAGAGTGACAGTATCCATTGCACTTGCTGCAGGTGAACATTGTTGCTTCCTAAGGCTGTCATTGTTTTGCCTATCTCCTGGCTCTCTTTATATCAAGGGTTGTGTTTCCTCACTTCCTCAGTTTTCTGAACGCCCTGTCTGACAGCAAGGTGCCATGTGGAGCGGTCATCAGTGGAGCTCTCCCAGTTCTTGATATTGGCCATTGTCATATACTTCCTGCAGACATCTTTGTAATGCAGATGTGGCTGTCCAGTCAGTTTTCTAGCTTGCCATATAGCAGGTACTTGGGAATGTGGCCTGTATCCATTCTCTTCCCTTGGCTGAACCAGTAAAGGCACCTCTCACTGAGAATGGAGAACAAGCTGTTCATTCTCTGGATCATTCCAGAACCTCTGTGTTGGGTACTTGTTCCTGCCACAGGATGTGCTTAATGCACTGCAGGCACCTCAGTATCAGAGGAGAATGATCTGGAGATGGTGGACCCAACGTGTATGTAGTTTTCAACAACTTCAATGTTGTACCCATCAATGGTGATGGCAGGAGGGGAGTCTGAATCCTGCGCCATGACATTCGTCTTCTTCAAACTGATGGTCAGTCCAAACTCCTTGCAGGCATTAGCAGAGTAACATAACAGCTGAAGTCCATATTCCATGTATGTAATGTCAAGGCTGCATTGTCAGTGAAGAGCAATTCATGGATAAGAACATCTGTGACTTTGTACGGAGACAATGATGTTGAAAAGCATGCCATTAGCCCTGGTGTGGATGTACACTCCCTCGCTGCAGTCCTTGAAGGCTTACTGGAGGAGAATGGAGAAGAAGATGGAAAAGAGTGTTGGTGCAAGAACACAACCCTGCCTCACTCCACTGCTGATTGGGATATTGTGCCATTGAAGCACACTGTGCTGTGCATGTTCACATGGAACAATGTGACGACAGTGAGCATTCGGTGGGGTGTGTGTTTGCAGCTGATCTTCCCTAGGAGTCTGATGAGGATGACCAGGTCAAACGCCTTCGTCAGTTCTATAAAGGCAATGTAGAGGGAAATTGCTGCTCATGACACTTCTCTTGCAGCTGGTGTAATGACAAGAATATGTCCACAGTTGAACAGCAGGATCAGAAGCCACACTGATTCTGGGTAGACATGGAATGCTAAAGTATGCAAGCACAAAACGGCGACATGTGCAAAGCCTTTCCGATAATTCAAAGGAGGGATATGCCCCAGTAGTTGTTGCAGTCGTTACGGTTTTCTTTGTTCTTGTATAAAGTGACGATGTTGGTGTCTCGCATGTCCTGTGTGATGTGCAGCTGTTTCCTGTGATTTGTGATGACCTCGCCTTTCTTGGACTTGAGAAGGAGTCTTGGAGATTGTTGACCTGTCGCCTTCTTGATACAATTGTACATGCCTATTGCATACCCAGTGTCGGCAGCTGTCTGTATACTGTAGCAAAGGTTCAACTAGTAGGTGTTGGTGCAGTGGTGGATGGTCTGCTGGGCATTGTTCCTGGCAGTTCTGAGAGCTTGCAGTGTACTAAGGCTAGGGGCAGCCATGTACACCAGGAGGGCTTTCTTCTTTTTCTCCATTGCCTCCCAATTGACCGCATACAAGTTTGTAATTTTGCTGTCCTTCTTTCCATAGGCAGTAATGCATGAATTGTACACTTTATGTTGGGGGTGGGACCACTTGGAGTTGATGGTGTCATCAGGTGTCTCTTTGGTGAGAGCCTCTTGCAGCTTGCTTATGAGCTGCTGTGTCTTCTCTGGATTGCTTGCACAGCAAATGTTAATGAATGGGTGATCCTTCTTCTTGGTGTGGTGCAGCTTCTTGGGTATTATTTACACATTGCTGGCCATGAAGAAGTGGTCTGTGTTGCAATTGACACTGTGGTAGCTGCGGGTGAGGAGGACTCTGGCCAGTTTTGCTTGTCTTGTGATAAGGAGGTGTGGCTGGTGCCAGTGGCAGGAACTTGGGTGTCTCCATAACACCTTGTGGATTTCCTTGCACTTGAAGTAGGAGATGGTCAGATATATCTGTGGGAGCAGGACATCTCCATCAGTCGCTAACCATTCTCATTGATCTTGCCTCTTTCATGAAAGCAAGACAGGTGATCCAGGGCTTGTGGTCAGCTCCCATTCTAGCATTGAAGTCTCCTAGTAGGTAAAGGCCCATAGTAATGGGGATACTGGATATTGCTTGATCCAGACTGCCTTGTAGAACTGGTCTTTCTCCTCTAGGGTGGAGCGGAAGGTTGGGACATACATATTCAAGATGTTGACTTGGCATGAGGTTGCTGACAGCCGTAGGGCAAGGATCCTCTCTGTACCTGATGCTGGAGGCTCAATGAAGGCTATGAGCATGTTTTTTACAGCGAAGCCGACACCATGCTACCTAATTTCATTCAAGGACTTTCCTTGCCAAAAGAAGGTGTAGTTGGGTTCCCTAATGGTGCCACTTTTAGCCAGTTGGGTCACCTGAGTATATTTTATCCTGGACAAAGGAAATTAAAAATTATTTAAAAAAAAAATATATGACATTATTCACAAATATGCTGCTTTCTAAAATGGTTGTTGCTGTTGTTATATGCTTTAATGCTATTTTTCAGCACAAGACAGAGGCTATACATGACAGCCAGTATGAAGAAGCTGGGAAAACCCTGGAAAGAACCACTGACCAATCACAAGGCTTTAAGAAATAGATGAGATGGCAGTGAATACTTTAGAGGGCCCCTTTCTAAAAATGATAGAAAAGAAAATAATAGAACAATATAATCTGTTCAAAAGATCTGATAAGTTTTAACAAAACAAACTTAGAAAAAGTTATAAAAAATGTTTTGTTGTTGAATTTTCTGTTACCTGTGTTCTGAAATATATATCAGCCTCTGTCAATGCCCTTATTAACTGTGCTGAATTCTGGAAATGTACATTATCTGTAAGGAAAGATAGATTAAATAATAATAGTAAAATAATAATAATAATAATAATAATAATAATAATAATAATAATAATAATAATAATAATAATAATAATAATAATAATAATAATAATAATAATAACAATAATAGTAATAATTATGTGGACTTAGTACAGTGCCCAAACTTTAGAAGCTCTCAGCATTTTACAGTATTGGAATAACACCTAAAACAATACAATGACAAGATTATAATAACAAACAACTTGAAATTACAAAACCAAACACAGATGACTAATATTATTTTCCTGCCAAAATCAGAACACCTCATTCCAATTCTGAAATACTTTGATGGAATACTACAAAAAGAGGAAAATAACCAGAAAGAAGTTTAAAATTAAATCATATATTAAAATAAGAAAGGAAAAAAAACTGTCAAAAGCACCATCATATACTAATCTATCTGCACAAGTTCAGCCAAGAAAGGCTTCTAGTGAATTGATACTTAAAAAGAAACAGGAAATGTTTGGCCTAAAAAAACCCATCTTCATCTAGTTACCCATAATGAATACTATCATGGCATTTGGTCTGCACATGATGGCATTTGGTCTACGCATGATGGCATTTGGTCTACATCTGATGGCATTTGGTCTACACCTGATGGCATTTGGTCTATACATAAATGGCATTTGGTCTACACATGATGGTGTTTGGTCTACACATGATGGCATTTGGTCTATACATGATGGCATTTGGTCTATACATAATGGTATTTGGTCTAGACATGATGGCATTTGGTCTACACATGATGGCACTGGGTTTATACATAATGGCATTTGGTCTACACATGATGGCATTTGGTCTATACATAATGGCATTTGGTCCCCTTATGATGGCATTTAGTCTATACAAAATGGTCTACACATCATGGCATTTGGTATACACATGACGGCATTTAGTCTACACATGATGGCATTTGGTCTACACAAGATGGCATTTGATCAGCATGGTACAAGTAAATGCCATAGTGGATAAAAACATTTTTGATTTTTTCCAAACAATGGCAGTAATGGCCTAGTGTATTCCACCCATAACTATTGATTTATTTATTGTATCAATCAATTGTTATTATTATGGGTTTGATGTCATTTGTTACCACATATATGGTAGTCAATATAACTGGTGGAGGAAGAACCCAAGAAAGACCTGGTAATTACCATCAGCCATTGTGACAGACTGCTATTTGCAAGTTTAATTCCCATATATTAACACTGACCAAACTCAAGACTTTATATTATTATTATTATTATTATTATTATTATTATTATTATTATTATTATTATTATTATTATTATTATTATTATTATTATTAATAATAATATTACTTTATTTAAAGAGGGCAACACAATTAGCTAAGACCTAATCTACCTTGTGGCCAAAAACTTGAACCAACACTGAGGTGAGGTGGCAGGTATTGTTAAAAGTGAGTGCTTTAAACCACTCAGCACCTCTACATGTCACTCAGCACCTCTACATGTCAATCAAGCAACACTAGATGTCAATCAAGCCAGGTAGGAAACATCAAATATATTTATTGAATTGGTTTAGTGATTAATCCAACTTTCATCTGTTTTAAATCAAATATTTGAAATTGTATTTAATGTATGGACTGTTTTGTCTCTGAAAATTAAGACTTCAAATCTAGGCAGTAAAAAAGGAATAACTGCTATTGACTTTGTAATCAAAATGAGTGAATGTACTATTGATTTGGTAATCAAGAAGTGTAACTATACTATTGATTTGGTAATCAATATGAATTACTACTACTTACTGGGTAATCAGTAAGAATAACTGTACTTTTGACTTGGCAAACAATAGGAATGATTTGGTAATCAACATAAATAGATGTACTATAGACATAGTAATCAATAGGAATAACTGTACTATTGACTTGGTAATCAGTAGAAATAACTGAACTATTGACTTCACATTCAACAGGAATAACTACTACTGACATGGGAATTAACTGCAATAACTGTACTATACAGTTATAAAAAAAAAACAAATTCTTAAACAATTTTATTGTTTTCAATATATTTCTTTGAACCTAGTTTCATTTGTAAACATTGGAATGTTTCTAGAAAAACTTGAACTGCAAATTGTCCAAGCAATAATTGAATGTAAAGAAGGCCTATCTTCCTGTTGATTACTCAGTCAATAGTATAGTTTTTCCTATTGATTACCCAGTCAATACTACAGTTATTCCTATTGATTACCCAGTCAATAGTATAGTTATTCCTATTGATTACCCAGTCAATACTACAGTTATTCCTATTGATTACCCAGTCAATAGTATAGTTATTCCAATTGATTACCCAGTCAATAGTATAGTTATTCCTTTTGATGACCCAGTCAATACTACAGTTATTCCTATTGATTACACAGTCAATAGTATAGTTTTCCCTATTGATTACCCAGTCAATACTAGTTATTCCTATTGATTACCCAGTCAATAGTATAGCTTTTCCTATTGATTACCCAGTCAATACTATAGTTATTCCTATTGATTACCCAGTCAATAGTATAGTTAGTCCTTTTGATTACCCAGCCAATAGTATAGTTATTCCTATTGATTACAAATTCAATAGTGGTTATTCCTATTGATTACTGAAATCAATAATAAAATTATTCCTATGGATAACCAAATCAATAGCAAAGTTATTCATATTGATTGCCAAGTAAATATAATTTATGTATATAAGTTTTAGATTTATTAACTTAAAAAATTTATATCATGATCAGACCCATATAGAGATCATGATCAGACCAATATAGTGATGATGATCAGACCCATATAGAGATCATGATCAGACCCAGGCAGTAACACTCATCAGACCCATGTAACAATAATGATCAGACCCATGTAGTAATCATGATCAGACCCATGTAGTAATCATGTTCAGACCCATGTAGTTATGTTCAGACCCATGTAGTAATCATGATCAGACCCATGTAGTAATTATATTGAGACTCATACAATAACCTTAATATGACCCATTCAGTAATCATGGTCAGATCTAGGCAGATATCATGATCAGATCTGTACAGTGATTATGATCAGACCCATACAGTGATCATGATCAGACCCATACAGTGATTATGATCAGACCCATACAGTGATCATGATCAGACCCATACAGTGATCTGACCCTTGCAGTAAACATGGTCAGACCTAAACAGTTACATGATCAGACCCATGTAGTAATCCTGATCAGACCCATGCAGTTATCATGATCAGACCCATGTAGTAATCCTTATCAGACTCATGCATTTATCATGATCAGACCCATACAGTGATTTGATCCATGAGGCAATCATGGTCAAACCCAGGCAGTAATCATGCTCAGACCCATATTGTAATCAGGATTAGATTGATGATCAATGAGGCATGATGAGGCAATAGTCAACAGTGGCAGTAATTCACATTTGAGATATGGCAGTTATGGGACTGATATATGTCAGTAATGGGCATGAGATATGGCAGTAATGGGCATGAGTTATGGCAGTAATGGGTATGAAATATGGCAGTAATGGGTATGAGATATGGCAGTTATGGGTATGAGATATGGCACATTCATTATAGAATATGACCCACAAGGAATGAAATGCAGTGGAATCAGTAGGCATGGGGATAAAACAAGTTAGGGTCAATGTAGGATTTACCAGATATCAGCCATGATGCACAATGCACTGTCAATGTAATAAGATAAGATGCATTCAGCTCAACAGAGGGAGTATTCAACACAAGCAAACAAATTGTCTCAAACATATGTATTCCAGAACATAAGCTTGAACAAACCTTAAGAAAAAAAATATGTCTTAGAAAACAATTTCCCTAGACTCTACAGCATTTGGTGAAATTAAAATAGCACCCACCTCATAAAATTGTGTAACTCTTTAGCTTGATATTTCACTGAGAAATGGAAGTTTCAAGACATGAAAACATTAATACCATACTTCGTCATGTGTATGAGGAATACTTTGGAATTCTGATAGTGGCTTTTTGTTTCACGGAATCACAACATTTGGTGTAATTGTTTGAAGAAAATCAGGATGAGAAAACAGGCTGAGTTAAATTGATACTTCTTTTATTGTATATGGGACCTCATTAAGTGATGAGTGTTTATATTCAGATTTTGCTGTCTGCTTTGAAGAAAGCTATTTTATGTACAAAACCTAATGGCACTCATTAAGTATTAGCTATTTATCTCATCATTTTATTCTCTGATCAGCTCTGACTTATTCAGTCAATTTGATGAGACACTATAATCTGCTGACATTAATGCTAAATCAGCTCTGACTTATTCAGTCACTTTGATGAGATGCTTTCATCTGCTGACATCAAGGCTAAAAGCATCCATGTGATCCAAATGCTTTCATCTGCTGACATTAAGGCTAAAAGCATCCATGTGATGCAAATGCCCATGCTGTTGGCTTTTGGGATTGCAGAGAGTGAAATTAAAGACATTGAAAACTTGGTCTACTTCAATGTACATTATATAACATCCTGATAAATTTATGGATAATCAAAACGTTAATCAATAACATACCATCGCCTGTGCCATGAATTAACAGGAACCTGGAGCTTTTGAAATGAATCGCCTTTCCTGAAATATTTGATGCCTGGAAAAATAAAAATAAAAATGAAACAGTAAATATAAAAACAAATTCATCTCAAGCTGAATTAAATTATCAACTTTATGAAATTAAATTATATTATATTAAATTAAATATAGAATTTGTTTAGGCACTCATTGTACAGTATTTGAGTATTTATGTGCTCAGAAATACATGAATTGAAGTAGCTGTATGATTAGTTAAATGGAAATTCCATTTGAATTTTACTTTGCATTTTTGCAAAAATTTGAATAAAAATGGAAATGAACTAAAAACTGAGAAATTTGACAAGAAAAAGAGGCAACTTCTTATTTTAATTCAAACTTGGTCATTTGTTTTGATTCCTAACTGAATAGAAACACTTCATTGTATTGTTATATTTATAATCAAATCTCATTTAAAGCATATTAGTGTAAGAAATAGAAAAGAGAAACTCTTAATATAAGTTCTTTTATTATAAAATTAGGAGAAAACAGGAATGTGTTTGATGATTTCAAGATTTTAATTATTGTTTAGCTGTTGAGAACTGGTTTTTATCAGTGATGTATCAGTGAACATGACAAAACTGATTTATGAGATTATAATGATATGTGAAAAAATACTGATATGTGAGACAATATACCAATAATTTCCTTAAATTCTCCTACACAAAATTGTTATTGTCATTCTAACACACACTTTTGACAATTCTGTTAAACATTAAATACCCTTATTTGGCATCATTACATTTGGCATCCTCTTACATTTGGCATCCTGTTACATTTGGCATCATGTTACATGGATAATTGTTACATTTGGCATGTTTCATTTAGCATCATGGTACATTTGGCATCATTTTGCATGGAGAATCATTACATTTGACATCATGTTTCATTTAGCATAATGTTACATTTGGCATCTTGTTACATGGAGAATCATTACATTTGGCATCATGTTTCATTTAGCATAATGTTACATTTGGCATCATGTTACATGGAGAATTATTACATTTGGCATCATGTTGAATAGAGAATCATGAGGATATATCACAATGTCATTAAAATTGCTAATTAAATATTGTGGAATTAGGTATGTTAGAAGATAGCTATATGTCAGTATTTAATATATTCATTGCATAGTAAACATAGCTGACATGATGGAGCAAGTGTTTCATTGTACTTCCTTTATGTGTTAGTATACTATTAATATTTAAAAAGTATTTCTTACATTGTATGCATCCTCATTGTCCCCGGGGTGAGGGGTCCCCATGTATCTCTCTGTATAGATGGAGTCTGTAATTAAAACATACAAGTAAGTCACATATGTTGTCAATTTTATTTTCTTCATAGTCTTAGATATAGAATAAGTTTTAGGTATCAAAATGATCATAATTAAAACATGTTCATAATGCAATTTAACTTTAAACATTTTTAGCTTTCAGAACTGTTTTTTGTCTTAGATTCTAATACATACAATAAATAACTGCTTACATCAGAATATCTATTGTCGGGTTTGGCACACATCACATCTTGGTGTAGAGTGATTTGGCACACATCACATCTTGGTGTAGAGTGATTTGGCACACATCACATCTTGGTGTAGAGTGATTTGGCACACATCATATCTTGGTGTAGAATGATTTGGCGTACATTAGAGTACTGGGTGATTTGCATGTGAATCAGCATAGTTTGAGATTTGGTGTGCATCAGAGTATGGCATTTGGCACGAGTCAGCAGAATGGGATTTGGTGTGCATCAGAGTATGGCATTTAGTATGAGTCAGCAGAATGTGATTTGGTGTGCATCAGAGTGGAATTTCGTGTGCATCAGAGTATGGCATTTAGTATGAGTCAGCAAAATGGGATTTGGTGTGCATCAGAGTATGGCATTTAGTATGAGTCAGCAGAATGGGATTTGGTGTGCATCAGAGTATGGCATTTAGTATGAGTCAGCAGAATGGGATTTGGTTTGCATCAGAGTATGGCATTTGGTATAAGACAAGTGTGGGATTTGGTATGCATCATAGAAGTGTAGAATCTGGTATATATCAGTGAGGGACTTGGCATGTGTAGTATGGCTATGGCATTTGGCAATAGAGTAGTGTGAGATTTGGTGTGTGTCAATATAGTATGACATTTGGCATGAGAGTGGTGTTGGGTTTGGTGTGTGTCAATATAGTATGACATTTGGCATGAGAGTAGTGTTGGATTTGGCATCCATCAGAGTAGCATGACATTTGGCATGAGAGTAGTGTGGGATTAAGCATGCATCAAAGTAATATGACAAATGGCATGAGAGTAGTGTGGGATTAAGCATGCATCAGAGTAGTATGATAAATGGCATGAGAGTAGTGTGGGATTAAGTATGCATCAGAGTAATATGACATCTGGCATAAGAGTAGTGTGGGATTAAGTATGCATCAGAGTAGTATGACATTTGGCATAAGATTAGTGTGGGATTAAGTATGCATCAGAGTAGTATGACAAATGGCATGAGAGTAGAGTGGAATTAATCATGCATCAAAGTATCATGACAAATGTCATGAGAGTAGTGTGGGATTAAGCATGCATCAGAGTAGTATGATAAATGGCATGAGAGTAGAGTGGAATTAATCATGCATCAAAGTATCCTGACAAATGGCATGAGAGTAGTGTGGGATTAAGCATGCATCAGAATAGTATGATAAATGGCATGAGAGTAGTGTGGGATTAAGTATGCATCAGAGTAATATGACATCTGGCATAAGAGTAGTGTGGGATTAAGTATGCATCAGAGTAGTATGACATTTGGCATAAGATTAGTGTGGGATTAAGTATGCATCAGAGTAGTATGACAAATGGCATGAGAGTAGAGTGGAATTAATCATGCATCAAAGTATCATGACAAATGTCATGAGAGTAGTGTGGGATTAAGCATGCATCAGAGTAGTATGATAAATGGCATGAGAGTAGAGTGGAATTAATCATGCATCAAAGTATCCTGACAAATGGCATGAGAGTAGTGTGGGATTAAGCATGCATCAGAGTAGTATGATAAATGGCATAAGAGTAGTGTGGGATTAAGTATGCATCAGAGTAATATGACATTTGGTATAAGATTAGTGTGGGATTAAGTATGCATCATAGTAATATGACATTTGGCATAAAAGTAGTGTGGGATTAAGTATGCATCAGAGTAATATGACATTTGGCATAAGAGTAGTGTGGGATTAAGTATGCATCAGAGTAGTATGATAAATGACATGAGAGTAGTGTGGGATTAAGTATGCATCAGAGTAGTATGACATTTGGCATAAGATTAGTGTGGGATTAAGTATGCATCAAAGTAGTATGACAAATGGCATGAGAGTAGAGTGGAATTAATCATGCATCAAAGTATCATGACAAATGGCATGAGAGTAGTGTGGGATTAAGCATGCATCAGAGTAGTATGATAAATGGCATGAGAGTAGAGTGGAATTAATCCTGCATCAAAGTATCATGACAAATGGCATGAGAGTAGTGTGGGATTAAGCATGCATCAGAGTAGTATGACAAATGGCATAAGAGTAGTGTGAGATTAAGTATGCATCAGAGTAATATGACATTTGGCATAAGATAAGTGTGGGATTAAGTATGCATCATAGTAATATGACATTTGGCATAAGAGTAGTGTAGGATTAAGTATGCATCAGAGTATTATGACAAATGGCATGAGAGTAGTGTGGGATTAAGTATGTATCAGAGTAATATGACAAACAGCATGAGAGTAGTTTGGGAATTGGCATACTTCAGAGTATTATGACATTTGGCATGCATCATAGTAGTATGACATTTGGCATGCATCATACTAATATGACAAATGGCATGAGAGTAGTGTGGAAATTGACTTATATCAGAGTAGTATGACATTTGGCATGCATCAAAGTAATGACATTTGGCATGAGAGTAGAGTGGAATTAATCATGAATCAGAGTAGTATGACAAATGGCATGATAGTAGTGTGGGAATAATCATTCATCAGATTATCATGACAAAAGGCATGAGGTGGTGTGGGAATAATCATTCATCAAAGTATCATGACAAATGGCATGAGATAGTGTGGGAATAATCATTCATCAGAGTATCATGACAAATGGCATGAGAGTAGTGTGGGAATAATCATTCATCAAAGTATCATGACAAATGGCATGAGAGTAGTGTGGGACTTGGCATACATCAGAGTAGTATAACAAATGGCATGAGAGTAGTGTGGGACTTCGCATGCATCAGAGTAGTAAGCACATTGGTGCAAGTCAGTTTGTATATAAGTAAACTAATATAAAATAGCCATAATCAACTATTTGTGCATATTGCAATAAAAATAACTAAAAGCCAAAGGTTCTCAGGGTCTGCATGGTGCAAATACAATATTACAAAATTTGATTGCAGTCTACAGACATTCATTAGGGCTGAAAATGCAACATTTATGTTTCAAAGTCCATTCACAGGTATAGGTCATAAGAAAGAATATATTCAGCTCATAATTAAAGTTGTATTAATGAAATGAATTCCTATCCATATAACCTTACTGAGCAGTAACCAGCCAGGCAAGACTGGGTCATCTGTCTCAGCGTATCCTTGGGAAAGTCAATTATCTCCTTTTGCTAATGTCAATTACCTCCCTTTGCTCAGCATTGAGGTGCAATGAAAGCCAATAAAAAAACCACCTATAAGCCCACCCCCACCTCTATGAAAAACACAGAGATATTATGCCTTCTTAAAGACTTGTTATCAGTTAGGATTTATCTTTGCAACAGATGATACTGGCTAAACATTAATAAAGTTGATCTTGTAAATGAAAATTGTATATCTATATAAACATTAAATGCATACAGTATTTTATTTTTAGGATATGTCATATCTGATTTTGGATCTCAAAGCTACAAACTAAACAAGCAAACTCAAACAGTCAACCTTTTATAGAAATTAACCAACCATATAATAGGTAAAGCTAAACTTCATTTTAAGCGGTATATACTGAGCACATTAATATTTATCTACACATGAAATATTTGTACAGAATTCACAACGGTAAGACAACTGGTCCAATCGAGTGTGTATCTGTGTAACCTTTGCTCTAATTTGTCACATACAAAACAAGATGACAACAAGATGATATAATATTGTTTACAAAATGCCCATAAGATGATATGATATTGTTTACAAGACAGCCACAAGATGATACAATATTGTTTACAAGATGCCCAAAAGATATAATATAGTTTATAAGATGGCAACAACATTATACAATATTGTTTACAAGATGGCCATGAGATGATATGATATTGTTTGCAAAATGGCCACAAGATATATTTTTTACAAAATGGCCACAAAATGATATGTTATTGTTTACAACATGGCTACATGATGATACAATATTCTTTACAAGAGGACCACAAGATGATATGATATTGCTTACAAGATGGCCACATGATGATATGATATTGTTTATAAGATGGCCACAACATGATAAATACTGTTTACAAGATGACCACAAAATATGACATTGTTATAAGATGGCAACAAGATTATATGAAACTGTTTACAAGAAGGTCACAAGATGATTCAATATTGGTTGCAAGTTGGCCACAAGATGATAAGATATTGTTTACAAGATCACCACAGGATGATACAATATTGTTTACAAGATGACCACAAGATGAGATGATATTGATTGCAAGATGGCCACAAGATGATACAATATTTTTTTACAAGATATCTACAAGATGATAAAATATTGTCCACAAGATGGCTACAAGTTGATACAATATTGTTTACAAGATGGTCACAAAGTGATACAATATTGTTTATGAGATGGCCACAAGATGATACAATATTGTTTACAAGATGGCCACAAGATGATAAAATATTGTTTGCAAAATGGCAACAAGATGATACAATATTGTTTATAAAATGGTCACTTCAACAGCCTTATCAGTTAGCACATTAGACCCATTTTCATCAGGAGCCAATTGGACATCCTAACAAGTTTTCTGGTGAAGTTCAATCTCAATATGACTTTCCTTTCAAGAAAAGGAGTAAAAAACATAATTTTCAAGACTTCTGCTTTGCCAACCATATTTGAATGCAAGATTGCTACAACTTTATTTTAGAAGCAACTACACAAAATAATAAGTTGAAATTCCCATGTCAATCCATGACTTTCTATACTAAGTTGAAATTCCCATGTCAATCCATGACTTTCCATAATAAGTTAAAAATTTCCATGTCAATCCATGACTTTCCATACTAAGTTGAAATTCCCATGTCAATCCATAATTGTCCATACTAAGTTGAAATTCCCATGTCAATCCATGATTTTCCATAATGAGTTGAAATTTCCATGTCAATCCATGACTTTGCATACTAAGTTGAAATTCCCATGTCAATCCATGATTTTCCATAATGAGTTGAAATTTCCATGTCAATCCATGACTTTGCATACTAAGTTGAAATTCCCGTGTCAATCTATGATTTTCCATAATGAGTTGAAATTCCCATGTCAATCCATGACCACCATAATGAGTTGAAATTCCCATGTCAATCCATGACTTTCAATAATGATTTGAAATTCCCATGTCAATCCATGACATTCCATACTAAGTTGAAATTCCCATGTCAATCCATGACATTCCATAATGAGTTGAAATTCCCATGTCAATCCATGATTTTCCATACTAAGTTGAAATTGCCATGTCAATCCATGATATTCCATAATGAGTTGAAATTCCCATGTCAATCCATGATTTTCCATACTAAGTTGAAATTGCCATGTCAATCCATGACTTTCCATAATGAGTTGAAATTCCCATGTCAATCCATGAATTTCTATAATGAGTTGAAATTCCCATGTCAATCCATGACATTCTGCAATGAGTTGAAATTCCCATGCCAATCCATAACTTTCAATAATGAGTTAAAATTCCCAAGTTAATCCCTGATTTTCCATAATAAGTTGAAATTGCCATGTCAATCTATGACTTTCAATAGTGAGTTGAAATTCCCGTGTCAATCCATGACTTTCCATAATGAGTTGAAATTCCCATGTCAATCCAGGACATTCCATAATGAGTTGAAATTCCCAAGTCAATCCTTGACTTTCCATACTATATTGAAATTCCCATGTCAATCCATGACATTCCATAATGAGTTGAAATTCCCATGTCAATCCATGACTTTCCATACTAAGTTGAAATTCCCATGTCAATCCATGACATTCCATAATGAGTTGAAATTCCCATGTCAATCCATGACATTCCATACTAAGTTGAAATTCCCAAGTCAATCCTTGACTTTCCATAATGAGTTGAAATTCCCATGTAAATCCATGACTTTCTATAATGTGTCGAAATTCTCATGTCAATCCATGAATTTCTATAATGAGTTGAAATTCCCAAGTCAATCCATGACATTCCGCAATGAGTTGAAATTCCCATGCCAATCCATAACTTTCAATAATGAGTTAAAATTCCCAAGTTAATCCCTGATTTTCCATAATAAGTTGAAATTGCCATGTCAATCTATGACTTTCAATAGTGAGTTGAAATTCCAATGTCAATCCATGATTTTCCATAATGAGTTGAAATTCCCATGTCAATCCATGAGATTCCATAATGAGTTGAAATTCCCATGTCAATCCATGACTTTCCATAATGAGTTGAAATTCTCTTGTAAATCCAAGACTTTCCATAATAAGTTAAAAATTTCCATGTCAATCGATGATATTCCATAATGAGCTGAAATTCTCTTTTGAATCCATGACTTTCCATACATACTAAGTTGAAATTCCCATGTCAATCCATGACTTTCCATAATAAGTTGAAATTCCCATGTCAAACCATGACATTCCATACTAAGTTGAAATTCCCATGTCAATCCATAATTGTCCATACTAAGTTGAAATTCCCATGTCAATCCATAATTGTCCATACTAAGTTGAAATTCCCATGTCAATCCATGACATTCCATAATGAGTTGAAATTCCCATGTCAATCCTTGACTTTCCATACTATATTGAAATTCCCATGTCAATCCATGATTTTCCATAATGAGTTGAAATTCCCATGTCAATCCATGACTTTCCATAATAAGTTGAAATTCCCGTGTCAATCAATGACTTTCAATAATGAGTTGAAATTCCCATGTCAATCCATGACTTTCGATACTAAGTTGAAATTCCCATGTCAATCCATGACTTTCCATAATGAGTTGAAATTCCCATGTCAATCCATGACATTCCGCAATGAGTTGAAATTCCCATGCCAATCCATAACTTTCAATAATGAGTTTAAATTCCCAAGTTAATCCCTGATTTTCCATAATAAGTTGAAATTGCCATGTCAATCTATGACTTTCAATAGTGAGTTGAAATTCCCATGTCAATCTATGACTTTTGATAATGAGTTGAAATTCCCATGTCAATCCATGACTTTCCATAATGAGTTGAAATTCTCTTGTCAATCCAAGACTTTCCATAATAAGTTGAAATTCCCATGTCAATCCATGACTTTGCATACTAAGTTGAAATTCCCGTGTCAATCCATGACTTTGCATACTAAGTTGAAATTCCCGTGTCAATCCATGACTTTGCATACTAAGTTGAAATTCCCGTGTCAATCCATGATTTTCCATAAGTTGAAATTCCCATATCAATCTATGACTTTTGATAATGAGTTGAAATTCCCATGTCAATCCATGATTTTCCATAATAAGTTTAAATTCCTATGTTAATCAATGACATTCCATAATAAGTTGAAATTCCCGTGTCAATCCATGATTTTCCATAAGTTGAAATTCCCATATCAATCTATGACTTTTGATAATGAGTTGACATTCCCATGTCAATCCATGATTTTCCATACTTAGTTGGAATTCCCATGTCAATTCATGACTTTTGATAATGAGTTAAAATTCCCATGTCAATCCATGACTTTCCATACTAAGTTGACATTCCCATGTCAATCCATGACTTTCCATAATAAGTTGAAATTCCCATGTCCATCCATGATTTTCCATTCAGAAATAGTAACATTCACAATTTTGTAAGATAACCTCTGCTGTGGCCATCTTGTACATTTTCTGGGTCATAAAATGAATAGGTTGTCAAGATTCACATCAAAGCTCACAGTATTGTAGTAAGAAGCTGTGACAACAAACTTGTCAGATTGATGGATGAAAGATGACAGAAGAACAACAGACCATCATATGGTCTGATTTATGACCAGTTAACAATGAAAGTTTTATCTTCACCCTATTTTAGTCCTATTTATTCTGTGTTATCTAAAATGATTTCTCATACTGAGATTGACTTTAGAATTACAAGACTTTGTTGTTCATAACTATCTAATTTTACCAGAATAAAATATTTCAATGCATGACAGGTTTATTCAGTAAAAGAATGGTTCAGTGTGGTGGTAGTCAGCTTGTAACTTTTAGATCCTTTCATTACTTATTTTAATTTAGCAAAATAACAGTTCCATTTCAGCAAACACTTTTAAACATCAGTTGAGGTTTGTCAAATAAATAATATCTAGAAAAGAAATGTTTTGATGCAATCATTGATACAAGTACTGATGCAATTATTGATACAAGTACTGATGGAAGTATTGATACAAGTACTGATGCAAGTATTGATACAAGTACTGATGCAAGTATTGATACAAGTACTGATGCAAGTATTGATACAAGTACTGATGCAATTATTGATACAAGTACTGATGCAATTATTGATACAAATACTGATGCAATTATTGACACAAGTATTGATGCAATTATTGATACAAGTACTGATGTAATTATTGATACAAGTACTGATGCAAGTATTGATACAAGTACTGATGCAAGTATTGATACAAGTACTGATGCAATTATTGATACAAGTACTGATGGAAGTATTGATACAAGTATTGATGCAATTATTGATACAAGTACTGATGCAAGTATTGATACAAGTACTGATGCAAGTATTGATACAAGTACTGATGCAATTATTGATACAAGTACTGATGGAAGTATTGATACAAGTACTGATGCAATTATTGATACAAGTACTGATGCAATTATTGATACAAGTACTGATGCAATTATTGATACAAGTACTGATGCAATTATTGATACAAGTACTGATGCAATTATTGATACAAGTACTGATGCAAGTATTGATACAAGTACTGATGCAAGTATTGATACAGGTACTGATGCAAGTATTGATACAAGTACTGATGCAATTATTGATACAAGTACTGATGCAATTATTGATACAAGTACTGATGGAAGTATTGATACAAGTACTGATGCAAGTATTGATACAAGTACTGATGCAATTATTGATACAAGTACTGATGCAATTATTGATACAAGTACTGATGCAATTATTGATACAAGTACTGATGCAAGTATTGATACAAGTACTGATGCAATTATTGATACAAGTACTGATGCAAGTATTGATACAAGTACTGATGCAAGTATTGATACAAGTACTGATGCAAGTATACATGTATTAACTACAGCTTTATAAACTTTTATCTCTAATTTTAAAATAGATTCTAAGTCTTATTTTTGGTAGCTGTTTGAATTCAATGCCAAATAAAATGAATACATTGCTGTAAATTGGATATTCACATTAAACTGCCATTATTTCTTATGATATAGTTGGCATGGTCTCTTTCTAACAATATATAAACATTTTCTTCAGTCACTGAAACCTTACCCCACTCCAATCAACCTAATTCTGACCTCTGACATACTGGAATATCTCCAGTCTGACCGCTGACCTACCATAATATCTCCAGTCTGTCACTGGTGCTACAGCAATTCCACATTCAAATACATTCTTTCCTGAACCAAGAACAGATGCAGTCAAGAAACCACCATGTGACTGTAAGAGGAGAAAGGAATAATAATAATAATAATAATAATAAAAATAATAATAATAATAATAATAATAATAATAATAATAATAATAATAATAATAATAATAATAATAATAATATGAACATTAATAATAACAATATCAACAATAACAATAATAATAATAATAATAATAATATACAAAGAAGAAAAATAAGACAACAACAACGACGATGATTATGATGATGATGATGATGATGATGATGATGATGATGATGATGATGATGATGATCAAAATGGAGGAAGAGAAATAAGAGGCTGAGAAAAACAACTACTATAATAAATGACACACAAGGACACTCCTGCTCAGAGTGTTTTTGTAGGATATCAAATTAATAGTACAAAAATTATAGCATTATGTGTTCAGACAGAGAGTTGGACAGTGAGTTAGACCAAAAATGTTCACTACCTGGATAAATATACATGGAGAAAATAAAATATTACATGCAAGTATTTGCAAGTTATACAAGTGGAAATATCCTTGAATATGTTTTATTTTCAGCCCTCGATTAAAAATGTTCATTGGTACCATATATTCTGCAAAGAAAAAACACACCATTAGTTTTCATGGGTACCATCTATTCATGCCATCAATTTTTATCCTAAGATAATATTTTTAGATATAAATCTTTTTAAACAAGTTGTTGTGATGTTAATAAATTTTATGATCTGAAGAATGCCAGAGATGAAATTACATATTTTTGGTGACATACCTTTCGTTACCAAAAAATTGTTATGGGTCTCAAAGGAAATAATATTACAGTGGGTAGGGCAATCATATGCAATATCTATAGATACAAACTTTATGTCTCCATGCAGTAGTATATTATTTACAGACACTAACATCTACAATATTTATAGATACAAACTTTATGTCTCCATGCAGTAGTATATTATTTACAGACACTAACATCTACAATATTTATAGATACAAACTTTATGTCTCCATGCAGTAGTATATTATTTACAGACACTAACATCTACAATATTTATAGATACAAACTCTATGTCTCCAGGCAGTATCATAATATCATTTACAGACACTAATATGTTTTCTATCTGCACATTTTTATGGTAATCTATATCTACATTTATTGTCTCCATCTTTCTCTTCATGCAAACTTTCTTAACATTCAGCTATTTGTATAACATCAACAAATAGATAAGGGAGCTATAATGACAGCTATTTGTATAACATCAACAAATAGATAAGGGAGCTATAATGACAGCTATTTGTATAACATCAACAAATAGATAAGGGAGCTATAATGACAGCTATTTGTATAACATCAACAAATAGATAAGGGAGCTATAATGACAGCTATTTGTATAACATCAACAAATAGATAGGGAGCTATAACGACAGCTATAATGACAGCTATTTGTATAACATCAACAAATAGGGAGCTATAATGACAGCTATAATGACAGCTATTTTTATTTCATCAACAAATAGGTCAGGGAGTTATAATGACAGCTATTTGTATAACATCAACAAATAGGCAAGGGAGCTATAATGACAGCTATTTGTATAACATCAACAAATAGGCAAGGGAGCTATAATGACAGCTATAATGACAGCTATTTTTATATCATCAATAAATAGGTAAGGGAGTTATAATGACAGCTGATGGTGTGTCATTTGCTGGAGTATATGGCCGCCACACAAGATTCAAACTTATGGCAAAACTGAACTCTCTTCAAGAATGTATATAGGAGTCTAACATCATTTTACCAATAATAACACCTCCCAAGCATTTTCAACAAACTGGACAGTAAGGTTGGCTTAGGAGGTAATTGCTTTTTCCTTAGTACTGGTAAATAAAATGTCCTCAAAAGCCAGTTTTAAATGCCCAAAAATGTCCATGAAACATGTTTCTAATGGAGTAAAATGTCTACAAGGTTGGTTTCAAATGCCCCAAAATGTCCACAACACTGGCTTCAAATGCCCCAAAATGTCCACAACACTGGCTTAAAATCCCCATGAGACTGTTTTTAGATCACCAAAATGTCCATGAGACTGGTTTCAAATCCCCAATACATCCATGAATTGTATGTACCCATCCCCATTATGCAATGTAATTTAAAAATTGTACATACTCATCATACTCATCCCCAGTATGCAATGTAATTTAAAAATTATACATACCCATCCCCAGTATGCAATGTAATTTAAGAATTGTACATACCCATCCCCAGTATGCAATTTAATTTAAAAATTGTACATACCCATCCCCAGTATGCAATGTAATTTAAGAATTACACATACCCATCCCCAGTATGCAATGTAATTAAAAATTGTACATACCCATCACCAGTATGCAATGTAATTTAAGAATTGTACATACCCATCCTCAGTTTGCAATGTAATTTGAGAATTGTACATACCCATTTCCAGATTGATTACTGTGCAATATACTTTAAGAATTGTGTGTACCAATCCCCAGAATGATGTGCAATGTAATTTAAGAATTATACATACATATTTCCAGTATGCAATGTAATTTAAGGATTGTACAAACACATCCTCAGATTGCTATGCAATATATTTTATGAATTGTATATACCCATCTTCTGTATGCAAAATAATTTAAGAATTGTACATACATATTCCCAGATTGCTATGCAATGTTATTATGAATTGTACATACCCATCTCCTGTATGCATTGTAATTTAAGAATTGTACATACTTATCCCAAACATTGCTATGCAATGTAATTTAAGAATTGTGCATACCCATCCCCCGTATGCAATGTTATTTAAGAATTGTACGTACCCATCCCCAGATTGCTTTTTTGCTAGAATTCACATAGGTCAAGTCACTGAAGAACCTGAAATTTGATTATATTTGCAATTAATGTACATGTATTTATTATAATTAATAAATCATTTTGTGGCAAAACATTTGTGAGGTATATTTAGCAACTGAAATAAAAGTGTTTGTTTTACATACTAGATTTGACTAACCTGAAAACATCTTATAAAAATGGCAAATATACATATATTTAGAGTGTATAAAGCTTAATTACACATTGATTGGTAACAAAGAATAAAAGCATCAATCATCCCAATTTCTAGAAAAGCTGACACTCAAAGACAAATGGGAAACAATGAGGAAATTGCATCCTATTATGATGGAATGACAGATTTGTTTTTGTCATTTTTTGCTCCTTCATGCCAGACTTAATCAAATCATCCTGAAAAGTGTATCTTTAGATTTAACCATATCATTATAAAAGCATATCTATTGAAACATTGCAGTCTATTACTGCCTATGTTAACAAACGTATCTATTGGAATAGTGCAGTCTATTACTGCCTATGTTAACAAATGTATCTATTGAAACAGTGCAGTCTATTACTGCCTATGTTAACAAATGTATCTATTGAAACAGTGCAGTCTATTACTGCCTATGTTAATAAACGTATCTATTGAAACAGTGCAGTCTATTACTGCCTATGTTAACAAATGTATCTATTGAAACAGTGCAGTCTATTACTGCCTATGTTAACAAATGTATCTATTGAAACAGTGCAGTCTATTACTGCCTATGTTAACAAATGTATCTATTGAAACAGTGCAGTCTAATACTGCCTATGTTAACAAATGTATCTATTGAAACAGTGCAGTCTATTACTGCCTATGTTAACAAATGTATCTATTGAAACAGTGCAGTCTATTACTGCCTATGTTAACAAATGTATCTATTGAAACAGTGCAGTCTATTACTGCCTATGTTAACAAATGTATCTATTGAAACAGTGCAGTCTATTACTGCCTATGTTAACAAATGTATCTATTAAAACAGTGCAGTCTATTACTGCCTATGTTAACAAATGTATCTATTGAAACAGTGCATTCTATTACTGCCTATGTTAACAAATGTATCTATTGAAACAGTGCAGTCTATTACTGCCTATGTTAACAAATGTATCTATTGAAACAGTGCAGTCTATTACTGCCTATGTTAACAAGAAAATTACAATTCCATTAAATTCTAGGATGTTAATTGGTATAATTATAAATTTACTCTAGAATCATTTAAGGATCTACTCATAGCATGATAGTTAAAGGATCTATACATAGTATGACAGTTTAAGGATCTATACATAGCATGACAGTTTAAGGATCTATACATAGCATGACAGTTTAAGGATCTATACATAGCATGACAGTTTAAGGATCTATACATAGCATGACAGTTTAAGGATCTATACATAGCATGACAGTTTAAGGATCTATACATAGTATGACAGTTTAAGGATCTATACATAGCATGACAGTTTAAGGATCTATACATAGTATGACAAATTAAGAATCTATACATAGCATGACAGTTTATGGATCTACACATAGCATGACAGTTTAAGGATCTATACATAGCATGACAGTTTAAGGATCAATATATCAAGACAGTTTAAGGATCTATACATAGTATGACAAATTAAGAATCTATACATAGCATGACAGTTTAAGGATCTATATATAGTATGACAGTTTAAAGATCTATACATAGCATGACAGTTTATGGATCTATACATAGTATGACAGTTTAAGAATCTATACATAGCATGACAGTTTAAGGATGTATACATGGTATGACAGTTCAAGAATCTATACATAGCATGACAGTTTAAGGATATATACATAGCATGACAGTTTAAGGATCTATACATAGCATGACAGTTTAAGGATCTATACATAGTATGACAATTTAAGGATCTACACATAGCATGACAGTTTAAAGATCAATACATAGTATGACAGTTTAAGGAACTACACATAGTTTGATAGTTTAAGGATCTATACGTAGCATGACAGTTTAAGAATCTATACATAGCATGATAGTTAAAGGATCTACACATAGCATGAGAGTTTAAGGATCTATACATAGCAAGACAGTTTAAGGATCTATACATAGTATGACTGTTTAAGGATTTATACATAGCTTGACAGTTTAAGGATCTACACATAGCATGACAGATTAAGGAGCTATATATAGAATGCCAGTCTAAAGATCTATTCATAGCATGACAGTTTAAGGATCAATATTTCATGACAGTTTAAGAATCAATACATCATGACAGTTTAAGGATCTATACATAGCATGACAGTTTAAGGATCTATACATAGCATGACAGTTTAAAGATCTACACATAGCATGACAGATTAAGGATCTATACATAGCATGCCAGTTTAAAGATCTATACATAGCATGACAGTTTAAGGATCAATATTTCATGACAGTTTAAGGATCAATATATCATGACAGTTTAAGGATCTATACATAGCATGACAGTTTAAAGATCTACACATATCATGATAGTTTAAGGATCTATACATCATGACAGTTTAAGGATCTACACATAGCATGACAGTTTGAGGATCTATACATAGCATGACAAATTAAGGATCTATACATAGCATGGCAGTTTAAGGATCTATACATAGCATGACAGTTTAAAAATCTATACATAGTATGACAGTTTAAGGATCTATACATAGCATGACAGTTTAAGGATCTATACATAGTATGACAGTTTAAGGATCTATATATAGCATGATAGTTTAAGGATCTATACATAGCATGACAGTTTAAGGATCTATACATAGCATGACGGTTTAAGGATCTACATATAGCATGACATTTTAAGGATCTGCACATAGTATGACAGTTTAAGGATCTATACATAGCATGGCAGTTTAATGATCTATACATAGCATGACAGTTTAAGGATCTATACATAGTATGACAGTTTAAGGATCTACTCATAGCATGACAGTTTAAGGATCTATACATAGCATGACAAATTAAGGATCTACACATAGCATGACAGTTTATGGATCTACACATAGCATGACAGTTTAAGGATCAATATATAGTATGACAGTTTAAGGATCTATACATAGCATGACAGTTTAAGGATCAATATATCAAGATAGTTTAAGGATCTATACATAGTATGACAAATTAAGAATCTATACATAGCATGACAGTTTAAGGATCTATATATAGTATGACAGTTTAAGGATCTATACATAGCATGACAGTTTATGGATCTATACATAGTATGACAGTTTAAGAATCTATACATAGCATGACAGTTTAAGGATGTATACATGGTATGACAGTTCAAGAATCTATACATAGCATGACAGTTTAAGGATATATACATAGCATGACAGTTTAAGGATATATACATAGCATGACAGTTTAATGATCTATACATAGTATGACAATTTAAGGATCTACACATAGCATGACAGTTTAAAGATCAATACATAGTATGACAGTTTAAGGAACTACACATAGTTTGATAGTTTAAGGATCTATACGTAGCATGACAGTTTAAGAATCTATACATAGCATGATAGTTAAAGGATCTATACATAGCATGACAGTTTAAGGATCTATATATAGTATGACAGTTTAAAGATCTATTCATAGTATGACAGTTTAAGGATCTATACATAGCATGAGAGTTTAAGAATCTACACATAGCATGAGAGTTTAAGGATCTATACATAGCATGACAGTTTAAGGATCTATACATAGTATGACAGTTTAAGGATTTATACATAGCTTGACAGTTTAAGGATCTACACATAGCATGACAGATTAAGGAGCTATATATAGCATGCCAGTCTAAAGATCTATTCATAGCATGACAGTTTAAGGATCAATATTTCATGACAGTTTAAGGATCTATACATAGCATGACAGTTTAAGGATCTATACATAGCATGACAGTTTAAAGATCTACACATAGCATGACAGATTAAGGATCTATACATAGCATGCCAGTTTAAAGATCTATACATAGCATGACAGTTTAAGGATCAATATTTCATGACAGTTTAAGGATCAATACATCATGACAGTTTAAGGATCTATACATAGCATGACAGTTTAAGGATCTATACATAGCATGACAGTTTAAAGATCTACACATATCATGATAGTTTAAGGATCTATACATCATGACAGTTTAAGGATCTACACATAGCATGACAGTTTGAGGATCTATACATAGCATGACAAATTAAGGATCTATACATAGCATGGCAGTTTAAGGATCTATACATAGCATGACAGTTTAAAAATCTATACATAGTATGACAGTTTAAGGATCTATACATAGCATGACAGTTTAAGGATCTATACATAGTATGACAGTTTAAGAATCCATATATAGGTTGACAGTTTAAGGATCTATATATAGCATGATAGTTTAAGGATCTATACATAGCATGACAGTTTAAGGATCTATACATAGCATGACGGTTTAAGGATCTATACATAGTATGACAGTTTAAGGATCTTCACATAACATGACAGTTTAAGGATCTACTCATAGCATGACAGTTTAAGGATCTACTCATAACATGATAGTTTAAGGATCTACACATAGCATGACAGTTTAGGGATCTATACATAGCATCACAGTTTAAGGATCTACTCATAGCATGACAGTATAAGGATCTACACATAGCATGAGAGTTTAAGGATCTATACATAGCATGACACTTTAAGGATCTACATATAGCATGACATTTTAAGGATCTGCACATAGTATGACAGTTTAAGGATCTATACATAGCATGACAGTTTAATGATCTATACATAGCATGACAGTTTAAGGATCTATACATAGTATGACAGTTTAAGGATCTACACATAGCATGACAGTTTAAGGATCTATACATAGCATGACAGTTTAAGGATCTACACATAGCATGACAGTTTAATGATCTATACATAGTATGACAGTTTAAGGATCTACACATAGTATGACAGTTTAAGGATCTATACATAGTATAACAGTTTAAGGATTTTTACATAGCATAACAATTTAAGGTTCTATACATAGATGAGAGTTTAAGAATCTATACATAGCATGACTGTTTAAGGTTCTATACATAGCATGACAGTTTAAGGATCTATACGGAGTATGACAGTTTAAGGATCTATACATAGCATGACAGTTTAAGGATCAATACATCATTATAGTTTGAGGATCAATACATAGCATGACAGTTTAAGGATCAATATATCATGACAGTTTGAGGATCTACACATAGCATGACAGTTTTAAGGATAACATCATGACAGTTTAAGAATCAATACATCATGACAGTTTAAGGATCTATACATAGCATGACAGTTTGAGGATCTATACATAGCATGACAGTTTAAGGTTCAATACATCATTATAGTTTGAGGATCAATACATAGCATGACAGTTTAAGGATCAATATATCATGACAGTTTGAGGATCTACACATAGCATGACAGTTTAAGGATGAATACATCATGACAGTTTAAGGACCTACACATAGCATGACAGTTTAAGGATTTATACATAGCATGACAGTTTAAGGATCTATACATAGCATGACAGTTTAAGGATCAACACATCATGACAGTTTAAGGATTTATACATAGCATGACAGTTTAAGGATCTATACATAGCATGACAGTTTAAGGATCAACACATCATGACAGTTTAGGATTTATACATAGCATGACAGTTTAAGGATCTATACATAGCATGACAGTTTAAGGATCAACACATCATGACAGTTTAAGGATCTACACATAGCATGACAGTTTAAGGATCTATACATAGTATGACAGTTTAAGGATCAATACATCATGACAGTTTAAGGATCTATACATAGCATAACAGTTTTAGGATCTACACATTGCGTGATAGTTTAAGGATCTATACACAGTATGACAGCTTAAGGATCTATGCATAGCATGACAGCTAAGGATCTATACATAGTATGACATTTTAGGGATCTATACATAGCATGACAGTGATAGTGTCATCCAAAAAAACTCATTTCAAAAACAATAACTTTTATGGTTTTCCAAAATATGACAAAATGACTGAATGTATTAAATGTAATTTTATCAGAGTGGCAAATGTTATACACTTGATATCATAGTTGGTAATATATCTTTCTTATCATATAGAACAGGGTTAAATATGGACTCATTAGACAAGATCATCTAAATCTAATTGCATCAGTCAACACCCTGCACTCCATGTATCGTTTGCATCAGTCAACTGCCTACATTCCATATATCATTTGCAACAATGTTATGCAATCAAATTTCTCATGTATAAGGTGAGACTGACTGGTTATATTTCATAACTCTTTTTCTTTTGTTATTGAGCAACTGAATTCCAAGAAGGAGTACTGACTTTACTTGGTTATATTGCTGCAATGATGTCATGGATAACACAGAGACAACAATCTTAAGTATAACACAGGTACAAGGATGTCATGGATGACACAGACACAAGGATATCAAGGATAACACAGACACAATGATATCAAGGATAACACAGGTACAAGAATGACATGGATAACACAGACACAAGGATATCAAGGATAACACAGGTACAAGAATGCCATGGATAACACAGACACAAGAATATCAAGGATAACACAGACACAAGAATTTCAAGGATAACACAGACACACAGATGTTATGAATAACACAGACACAAGGATGTCAAGGATAGCACAGGTACAAGGATGCCATGGATAACACTGAGACAAGGATGTCAAAGATAACATAAGTACAAAAATATTAATGTTTATACAATGATTATACAGATACAATGATGTCTATGTAAAGTACCACTAATATTACCTTCCTGCAGCAAGGGTGTCATCCACTTCAACAGTTCCAAACTGTTTATAGTTTGCATGCAGCCAATTGTCTCCCCTACCACCTGAGCCACGTCCATCAACAAATCCAATAATGATGCCATGAGTTGAACATAAGGAGTGCTCCCAACTGAGGGAAAATCTTTCTGTAACCATCTGCGTCCCTGGAGAACCATAGCTGTTGATAAAAAAAAATGAAATCAGAAACAGACAGCACATGACTTTAACCATGTTTTACTTCATTCAAAATTACTAGCACTATGCATGAATGTATGTATGTATGCATGCACTCCAGAAAATATCATTTCTTACATATAAAAAATAGTAATAAAACTTCAGTACTTACACAAAGTTTCCAGTACTTATGTAACATTACAACACAAAATCTCCAGAACTTACACAACCATTCTTACACATTGTCCAGAACTTACACAACCATTCTTACACATTGTCCAGGACTTACACAACCATTCTTGCACATTGTCCAGTACTTACACAAACTCTCCAGAACTTACACAACCATTCTTACACATTGTCCAGTACCTATCATTCTTACACATTGTCCAGTACTTATACAAACTCTCCAGAACTTACACAACCATTCTTAAACATTGTCCAGTATTTACACAACCATTCTTACACATTGTCCAGAACTTACACAACCATTCTTACACATTGTCCAGAACTTACAAAACCATTCTTACACATTGTCCAGTACTTACACAACCATTCTTACACATTGTACAGAACTTACACAACCATTCTTACACATTGTCCAGTACTTACACAATCATTCTTACACATTGTCCAGTACTTATACAAACTCTCCAGAACTTACACAACCATTCTTAAGCATTGTCCAGTATTTACACAACCATTCTTACACATTGTCCAGAACTTACACAACCATTCTTACACATTGTCCAGTACTTACACAACCATTCTTACACATTATCCAAAACTTACACAACCATTCTTACACATTGTCCAGAACTTACACAGACATAAGTATAGGATAGGCAAAAACTTCTTCTTTCTTCAAAACAGGTGGCAGCAGAAGCTTTCCCCAAATTTCTGAAAATGGAAATTTTTCCCTTTAAAAAAAACCAAATTTCTATTTTTTTTAAATGTAAATCCAATCAAAATGTAACACTACATGATAGGTCAATTAAAAGTACTTAATACTTTATACAATATTAAAAAACTCTAAGTTATATACATAGATTTTAACTATTAATGGATTTTTATGCAAGTCTATTACAAATGGAATTTGATATCTTTGGTTTTGCAACATAGATAAATGTACAAAAGGACAAGGAAGAACCTTAATAATATATCCAATTATTATCCAGTTTTTGGACCAGAAGGAGTAACAAACAGTTCCTCAAGCAAATAATTTATTCTTTGAGAAAGCTATCTGCTACACATAAAACCTGTTTTGGAAACCTCCCGGGTTGTGATTTAAATGAAAGGAATGTTGTGGTGAAAGAAGTTGAAAGAACAGTGCAATCAAAGAAGTTGATGAAAAGAAATTTATCACACAGGAATAAAGTGGTCAAATAAGTTGATGAAATACAATTTATATCCAAGGATTACTGTAGTCAAAGAAGTTGATGAAATACAATTTATATTCAAGGAATACTGTGGTCAAAGAAGTAGATGAAATACAATTTATATCCAAGGAATACTCTGGTCAAAAAGTTGATGAAATACAATTTATATTCAAGAAATGCTGTGGTCAAATAAGTTGATAAAATATAATTTATATCCAAGGAATGTAGTCATCAAAGAAGTTGATGAAATAAAATTTTTATCCAAGAAATACAGTGATCAAAGAAGTTGATGAAATACAATTTATATACAAGGAATACTGTAATCAAAGAAGTTGATGAAATATAATTTATATCAAAAGATTATCTGGTCAAAGAAGTTGATGAAATATAATTTATATCCAAGAAATACAGTGATCAAAGAAGTTGATGAATTACAATTTATATCCAAGGAATACTGTGGTTAAAGAAGTTGATGAAATGTAATTTATATCCATGGAATACAGTGGTCAAAAAAGTTGATGAAAAGAAATTTATATCCAAAGAATACTGTGGTCAAAGAAGTTGATGAAATGTAATTTATATCCAAGGAATACAGTGGTCAAAGAAGTTGATGAAATGTAATTTACATCCAAGGAATACCATGGTCAAAGAAGTTGATGAAAAGAAATTTATATCCAAGGAATACTGTGGTCAAAGAAGTTATTTAAATGTAATTTATATCCAAGGAATACAGTGGTCAAAGAAGTTAATGAAATACAATTTATACCCAAGGAATACTGTGGTCAAATAAGTTGATGAAATGTAATTTATATCCAAGGTATTCAGTGGTCAAAGAAGTTGATGAAAAGAAATTTATATCCAAGGAATACTCTGGTCAAAGAAGTTGATGAAATGTAATTTATATCCAAGGAATACCATGGTCAAAGAAGTTGATGAAATGTAATTTATATCCAAGGAATACAGTGGTCAAAGAAGTTAATGAAATGTAATTTATATCCAAGGAATACCGTGGTCAAAGAAGTTGATGAAAAGAAATTTATATCCAAGGAATACTGTGGTCAAAGAAGTTGATGAAATAATATTTATATCAAAAGAATAGTCTGTTCAAAGAATTTGATGAAATATAATTTATATCCAAGAAATACTGTGGTCAAAGAAGTTGATGAAATAAAATTTATATCAAAAGAATAGTCTGGTCAAAGCAGTTGATGAAATATAATTTATATCCAAGGAATACTGTGGTCAAAGAAGTTGATGAAATAATATTTATATCAAAAGAATGGTCGGGTCAAAGAATTTGATGAAATATAATTTATATCCAAGTAATGTAGTGGCCAAAGATGATACAATCTAGTTGCATTATGAATTATTTGAACAGACAATATTCGTTCCCTTTTTAAATACAAGAAAACTATTATTAATGAAAACATGTACACTATGACTCACGTTCATGTTCTGATATTGGAATACGGAAATAGTCAGCCTTTGGCATGGCTTTGTTGGCAAGTTTCTGTTTCAACAAATGATTGTCTTCAAGAACGACCACTGCAACATAAAATATGTATTAACAGTATGTGTGCACCATTTGCATACAGCAGAATAGCAATTTACTGACAAATAAATCCTATCAAAATATAGTTTTTTTCACATTATCATTTAAGTTTCATTTGGTGTCTTTGTGTGTGTGTGTGTGTGTGTTTGTGTGTGTGAGAGAGAGAGAGAGAGAGAGAGAGAGAGAGAGAGAGAGAGAGAGAGAGAGAGAGAGAGAGAGAGAGAGATCACATTTTAAATAAAATAAAACAGACACTAGTGGTAAGATTATTATATCACCCACACCATCAAAACCCTGTATAATCAGTTACCTCAATAAAACAAAAATAATTTCCAAGTTGCAGCATAATTCATAATATAACAACCTATATCAAATCACAACAACATACCTTCCTTAAAGCAGCCTTACTACAATTCTTATACCATTTAAAATCAATTGTTAAGCAGGTTGGATTCCATGATGTTTTATTACCTGATGTTTTTACGTTTGGCCTGGAGATCATACAACTGAGCATGAGTATGAGAGTTTCCATTATTAGCCAATCAAACAAGAGCTTGAGTATGTGTTTCCATTATTAGCCAATCAAACAAGAGCTTGAGTATGAGAGTTTCTATTATTAGCCAATCAAACAAGAGCTTGAGTATGAGAGTTTCCATTATTAGCCAATCAAACAAGAGCTTGAGTATGAGAGTTTCCATTATTAGCCAATAAAAATGAGATTGAAATGAAAGTTTCCATTATTGTTCAATTAAAAATGAATTTGAAAATGTAATGCCATTTATGATTGATTGAAATAAAACTCAGATTTTAGACTTTTTTATGTGATATCAGATCTGTATCTCCCTTTCCAGTTTGGATTTTAAAGACAGGTAAAGGTAAAAGGTTATGTAACTTCTAAAATATTTGAAAAGACATTTATAAAACTGAGATGAGTTTAATCAGAATTATCTTTAAAATTCAGTATTTCTTCAAACTTATAAAATATTACTGTAATTAATATTAGCAAGGAGGAAAATGTAACAATAATGTCAAATTCTTTATATAAAAGTTACAACTAGGATTATCCCAACACACACACACACACACACATACATACAAATATAGATATCAAGGGTCAGCAACCTATGGCATGCATGCTACAATTCTGAACATCAAGAGGTTTTGTGTGGCACTCAAAGGACAGCAAAAAATGTGACTTTAATAGTGTTACTCTTGTACTGGACTCACTAAAGGTGTGGGGCTGAGTCCTACCATCAGATCAGCTCAGGTGTGTCTATTGGTAATTCACCATGGTGTGTCTATTACCATGGTGTGTCTATAGGTAATTCACCATGGTGTGTCTATTGGCACATCACTATGGTGTGTCTATCAATAATTTGCCATGGTGTGTCTATTGATAATTCACCATAGTGTGTCTATTGATAACTCATTATAGTGTGTCTATTGGTAATTCACCATAGTGTGTCTATTGGTAATTCACCATAGTGTGTCTATTGGTAATTCACCATGGTGTGTCTATTGGTAATTCACCATAGTGTGTCTATTGGTAATTCACCATAGTGTGTCTATTGTTAATTCACGATAATGTGTCTATTGGTAATTCACCATTATGTGTCTATTGGTAATTCACCATAGTGTGTCTATTGGTAATTCACGATAGTGTGTCTATTGGTAATTCATCATATTGTGTCTATTGGTAATTCACCATGGTGTGTCTATTGGTAATTCACCAAAGTGTGTCTATTGATAATTCACCATAGTGTGTCTATTGGTAATTCACCATAGTGTGTCTATTGGTAATTTACCATGGTGTGTCTATTGGCAAATCACCATGGTGTGTCTATCAATAATTTGCCATGGTGTGTCTATTGGTAATTCACCATAGTGTGTCTATTGGTAATTCACCATGGTGTGTCTATTGGTAATTCACCATGATGTGTCTAGTGGTAATTCACCACAGTCTGTCTATTGGTAATTCACCATGGGGTGTCTATTGGTAATTCTCCATAGTGTCTATTGGTAATTCACTTTAATTTCCTCATCACAATATAACCTTCACATGAGTAAACCTACCAAAGCAACATTATCCACAGGCTCTCCCTGACACACACACACACACTCTTATAATACCCTTCCTCAACCCTGTGGACTTGGCAGACAAATGAAGCAAGTATATAGATCAATACATCCATACTAATGGTCTAAACTTGTTCATCAGCAAAAACTTACAATCGCCTCCATCAGTGGACCGCAGGATATATATAGGTATTGCAGGTCCTTCACATCCTAACACATAGAATTTCCCAGACACGCCAAATGAAGCTGACACATACTGGCAGTCCTCAGCATAGGAACAAGTTAGACATTCAGGATGCTTGAAATTTTCAGCATTGGAATTCGTAGATGTGCTAAAATATATTCAAGGTAATAATATGAGTATACTGGATGGAAATAACTATTTTTATACCACAAAATCAATATGATTAAAACTCGATACACTGTCAAGTTTGAATTTACCACTCTGACCTGGGCAGGTGCTTATTGGTATATGCTTGTGATTGTTTATTCAATCAGCATGCATGTAATAGTAAGCTTGTCATTTAATTTAATCACAGTAGAAGAATTATGCCTTAAGTCTAAATAAAATCTCAAGTCAATTATACCATTTTCCAAAATTAAAATAAAATTTAAAAAATGATATAAAAAATAAATAAAAATGACATCAAGATTTAAAGTAATAGCCACAATTAGTGAATGTAATCAAACAAATTTGTTAAAAAACAAAAAGAACAGAACTATTGTATGTGTTTTTCATAGACTAAAACACAAAATTGTTACCTCTCTTTACTTCACAAATGGATTTAATAATACTTAGTCTTTTTTCAATCTATTCCTAATATCAAATTACAAAATAATAACTGAGTAATATTTTATCCACTAATTGTATTGTTATGTATATCTGTATTATGTGTATCAATTTTTATGATTATAGATTGTAAAGATCATTTATTGGATAATATATTAAACAGTATGTTTTGTACATTGTAGATTATTACTATATAAATGGTAATTTCTTTGCAGTCAAAGAACTGCAAGAAATGTTGACAAATTTGAGCTTAGGTCATGGGTTTCCCCACAAAGGAAAATCAGTTGACCTTACCCATGTTGACATGTTATTGATTTTGAAATGATTATTTGACCTTTTTCTGGTTGTAAAAGTGCATCTTATTTTATTATATGAAGGATGTTGACCTGAGAATTCTTTATTCCTAGCTTAACATCTGAAGAAGAATCAAGTTATTATGGTTGTGTTCAATTATTATTTGAGTGGATTTATCTTAATTATTCACTGGAATTACAATCTGCTCATACGCTTATGTAACTATTCTGGAATTACTTTAAATTCATTTAAAATTTTTTGGACTACATGTATATCAATGTGATAAATAATTATTATATGACGATTGACACATCAGTACAACAGAATGGACTTCATTTTGAATACCAGTGAAAGACATCTTTTTTTACTTGTGTGCTTGTGACAGATCTTTTAGGAGTATCTAGGATTTCATTCACCATACTGTAGGACTATCTAAGATTTCATTCACCATACTGTATTTTCATTTTGTGTGCTTGTGACAGATCTTTTAGGACTATCTAGGATTTGATTCACCATACTGTAGTTTCATTTTGTGTGCTTGTGACAGATCTTTTAGGACTATCTAAGATTTCATTCACCATACTGTATTTTCATTTTGTGTGCTTGTGACAGATCTTTTAGGACTATCTAGGATTTCATTCACCATACTGTATTTTCATTTTGTGTGCTTGTAACAGATCTTTTAGGACTCTCTAAGATTTCATTCACCATACTGTATTTTTATTTTGTGTGCTTGTGACAAATCTGTTAGGACTATATAGGATTTCATTCACCATACTGTATTTTCATTTTGTGTGCTTGTGACAGATCTTTTAGGACTATATAGGATTTCATTCACCATACTGTATTTTCATTTTGTGTGCTTGTAACAGATCTTTTAGGACTCTCTATGATTTCATTCACCATACTGTATTTTTATTTTGTGTGCTTGTGACAAATCTGTTAGGACTATATAGGATTTCATTCACCATACACTATTTTCATTATTCACTTCGTATTCAACAGAAATAAATTGAACTTTACAAAACTTATTGATTTTCATTCTTTCATTTAATTAGTTTAAAACCATAAACATAAACATATTTCTGGCAAAACTGTAATTATAAAAATAATGATGATAATAGCAATAACAATAACACCAATAACAATGATATAATTAATAATGACAAGTGGTTACAGCATCTGCCTCCGATGTGGGTGGTCATGGGTTCGATCCCCAGTCAAGTCATACCAAAGACTTTCAAAAATGGCACTAACAGCAACCTCACTTGGCACACAGCATTAAAAGGTTAATGTTACTATTGGTTGACATGGTGTCAAGATAATGAGACTGGTTGGGACATGTGCTACATGCCCCGGTGCTAGACATCACTATAAATTGCCACACTGCATACATCTTAGTGATATGACTGAAAAATTGTTAAACCTATGTTAAAAACATAATGACACATCAGACCACATAATCACTACTGCAAATTATTATTATTATTATTTTTATTATTATTATAATTATTATTATTATTATTATTATTATTATTATTATTATTATTATTATTATTATTATTATTATTATTATTGGGACAACTCAATTTACTCACCTATACAGATGTCTTTTTCTTGGATCATCACTTTGTATTGCAATGAAATATCTGAAAAAAAGGTATTTAACAAATTAACTAGTAAATATTTCCTGACATAAATGTTTCTAAGAAAGATTTTCATTTTTGTTAAATGTGTTAAAGGTTCCAATGCTATAACTCAAAACTGAAACCTCACACAAAATATGTGCAGGTATTAGCTAATGGTAATACTAAAAAGACAAAAAGTTAAAACAATCTATTTGCTATAGTCAGTGAGTGGCATCCTAGTAAATGTGTACTGATACAGGTTTCTACCAGCATATGTATGTATGTATGTATGTATGTATGTATGTATGTATGTATGTATGTATGTATGTATGTATGTATGTATGTATGTATGTATGTATGTGTGTATGTGTGTGTGTGTGTATGTATGTATGTATGTATGTATGTATGTATGTATGTATGTATGTATGTATGTATGTATGTATGTATGTATGTATGTATGTATGTATGTATGTATGTATGTATGTATGTGTTTGTGTATGTATGTATGTATGTATGTCTATATGTATGTATGTATGTATGTATGTATGTCTGTCTGTCTGTCTGTCTGTCTGTATGTATGTATGTATGTATGTATGTATGTATGTATGTATGTATGTATGTATGTATGTATGTATGTATGTATGTATGTATGTATGTATGTATGTATGTATGTATGTATGTCTGTCTGTCTGTCTGTGTGTGTGTGTATGTGTGTGTGTGTATGTATGTATGTATGTATGTATGTATGTATGTATGTATGTATGTATGTATGTATGTATGTATGTATGTATGTATGTATGTATGTATGTATGTATGTATGTATGTATGTATGTATGTACTGATGCAATAAGAAAAGAAAAACAATCCACCACATGGAAATAATACGTCATTACTTTCTTAAGAAGTGTCTGTCCATTTGTCTGTTCATTTAAATTCCTACATGTTTGAATTTTAAAAGAGAAAAGGTATCAATGGCTTCCAAAATACTAGTAATAGTTCTTCATTAGGCACTAAGACAATAAAGGCTAAAATCGTTTTTAGCCTGCCACTTTGAGTCTTAAAGCTGAATTTCAAGTAAAATACATGAACTTCTAAAATAAAGTGTTGAGGGAGAAATTACTTGTTTTAAATTCATTGAGGGTGCTAGAGAATAATAAATGCCTTAACCAATAGTTTTATTCATGAAGGTAAATTGCATATCTATGTAAATTACTGATACTACAATTATTCATGTATATACAAAGTGTTAAATGTATATGAAATTTCCTCTTCTGATGTGGATTTTTTAAATTACAAATTCCTAATGGGGAGAGAGAGTACTCACATTATTTGTAGCTCGTCATCATAGCCAACTATTTCCATGACATCCCACATACCATTGGTCAAAAACTGTCGTCTTCCTTCTGCCCGTAGTTGCTACAACACATATCACATAGATATTTAGTAAGGAAGATAAGAAAAACAAGCAACCCACCTCCCCTCAAAAAGCACAATATGTGAGGTTCATTCTCTCTCTCTCTCTCAATTTTAAAACTCATTCATAACTCATTCTGTATTAAATATTATAAGCAAACTGTCAACATGAAAGAATATAAGCAAAAGCAAGAACATGAACAAAAAAGGTTCTATTCCAAAATCTCTAGTAAATAGTCAAGAAGGATCTTTGCAAGTAACATCAAGGTGACATTTAATTGTGCTATTAATTCACAAATCTCTAAAAGACTTATCCAAGTTTCATGAAAATGATACAAAAGGAAGATTTTTATTCTGCTTCTTTTCACATTTCCTGAAGGAATTTGTTCCAACAAACATTTGATCTCCATAACTATGTAACATGTAGGAATGTTTTCCATCCTAGTTAATATTAACTACATTTGGATACCTTCTATCCTATTTGGCTGTTAGATATAAATTATTAACTATATTTGGATGCCTTTTAACCTATTTGACTGTTAAGCATAAAATATTAACTACATTTTGATGCCTTTTAATCTTTTTGACTGTAAAGCATAAATTATTAACTACATTTTGATGACCTCTATTATATTTGGCAAATTAGGCACAACTAAAATTATTACAATAAATACTGCTTTTATAATGTAATATGTACAAGTACATCTAAAAAGTGTAGTATTTGATCTTCTACATGATTTGTCTGCAGATTTGCGTCTATGTTGTTCATTAGGCATAATGTCCTATCATCTTTGCATAATATCCTATCATTTTTGCATAATGTCCTATCATTTTTGCATAATGTCCTATCATATTTGCATAATGTCCTATCATTTTTGCATAATGTCCTATCATATTTGCATAATGTCCTATCATTTTTGCATAATGTCCTATCATTTTTGCATAATGTCCTATCATTTTTGCATAATGTCCTATCATATTTGCATAATGTACTATCATTGTTGCATAATGTCCTATCATTTTTGCATAATGTCCTATCATATTTGCATAATATCCTATCAATTTTGCATAATGTCCTATCATTTTTGCATAATGTCCTATCATTTTTGCATAATGGACTATTATTTTTGCATAATATCCTATCATTTTTGCATAATGTCCTATCATTTTTGCATAATGTCCTATCATTTTTGCATAATGTCCTATCATATTTGCATAATGTCCTATCATTTTTGCATAATGTCCTATCATTTTTGCATAATATCCTATCATATTTGCATAATGTACTATCATTTTTGCATAATGGACTATTATTTTTGCATAATATCCTATCATTTTTGCATAATGTCCTATCATTTTTGCATAATGTCCTATCATTTATGCATAATGTCTATCATTGTTGCATAATGTCTATCATTGTTGCATAATGTCCTATCATTGTTGCATAATGTCCTATCATTGTTGCATAATGTACTATCATTGTTGCATAATGTACTATCATTGTTGCATAATGTCCTATCATTGTTGCATAATGTACTATCATTGTTGCATAATGTACTATCATTGTTGCATAATGTCCTATCATTTTTGCATAATGTCTATCATTGTTGCATAATGTCCTATCATTGTTGCATAATGTCCTATCATTTTTGCATAATGTCCTATCATTTTTGCATAATGTCCTATCATTTTTGCATAATGGACTATTATTTTTGCATAATATCCTATCATTTATGCATAATGTCTATCATTGTTGCATAATGTCTATCATTGTTGCATAATGTCCTATCATTGTTGCATAATGTTCTATCATTGTTGCATAATGTACTATCATTGTTGCATAATGTACTATCATTGTTGCATAATGTCCCATCATTGTTGCATAATGTCCTATCATTGTTGCATAATGAACTATCATTGTTGCATAATGTCTATCATTGTTGCATAATGTCTATCATTGTTGCATAATGTCCTATCATTGTTGCATAATGTCCTATCATTGTTGCATAATGTACTATCATTGTTGCATAATGTACTATCATTGTTGCATAATGTCCTATCATTTTTGCATAATGTCCTATCATTGTTGCATAATGTCCTATCATTGTTGCATAATGTCCTATCATTGTTGCATAATGTGCTATGGTTGTTGCATAATGTCCTGTCATTGTTGCATAATGTACTATCATTGTTGAATAATGTCTATCATTGTTGCATAATGTCTATCATTGTTCCATAATGTCTATCAGTGTTGCATAATATCCTATCATTGTTGCATAATGTCCTATCATTGTTGCATAATGTCCTATCATTGTTGCATAATGACCTATCATTGTTGCATAATGTACTATCATTGTTGCATAATGTCTATCATTGTTGCATAATGTCTATCATTGTTCCATAATGTCTATCATTGTTGCATAATATCCTATTATTGTTGCATAATGTCCTATCATTGTTGCATACTGTACTATCATTGCTGCATAATGTCCTATCATTGTTGCATAATATCCTATCATTGTTGAATAATTTCTATCATTGTTGCATAATGTGCTATCATTGTTGCATAATGTCCTATGATTGTTGCACAAAGTCATATCATTGTTGCATAAAGTCATATCATTGTTGCATAATGTACTATCATTGTTGCATAATATCCTATCATTGTTGCATAAAGTCATATCATTGTTGCATAATGTATTATCATTGTTGCATAATGTTATATCATTGTTGCATAATGTCATATCATTGTTGCATAATGTCTATCATTGTTGCATAATGTCCTATCATTGTTGCATAATGTCCTATCATTGTTGCATAATGTGCTATGGTTGTTGCATAATGTCTATCATTTTTGCATAATGTCTATCATTTTTGCATAATGTCCTATCATTGTTGCATAATGTACTATCATTGTTGCATAATGTCTATCATTGTTGCATAATATCCTATCATTGTTGCATAATGTCCTATCATTGTTGCATAATGTGCTATGGTTGTTGCATAATGTCTATCATTTTTGCATAATGTAAATCATTTTTGCATAATATCCTATCATTGTTGCATAATGTCCTATCATTGTTGCATAAAGTCATATCATTGTTGCATAATGTCTATCATTGTTGCATAATGTCCTATCATTGTTGCATAATGTCCTATCATTGTTGCATAATGTCCAATCATTGTTGCATAATGTCCTATCATTGTTGCATAATGTCCAATCATTGTTGCATAATGTCCTATCAATTTTGCATAATGTGCTATGATTGTTGCATAATGTCTATCATTTTTGCATAATATCCTATCATTGTTGCATAATGTCCTATCATTGTTGCATAATGTCCTATCATTGTTGCATAATGTCCTATCATTGTTGCATAATGTCTATCATTGTTGCATAATGTACTATCATTGTTGCATAATGTCCTATCATTGTTGCATAATGTCATATCATTGTTGCATAATGTACTATCAATGTTGCATAATGTCCTATCAATTTTGCATAATGTACTATCATTGTTGCATAATGTCCTATCATTGTTGCATAATGTCCTATGGTTGTTGCATAATGTCTATCATTTTTGCATAATGTCCTATCAATTTTGCATAATGTCCTATCAATTTTGCATAATGTCTATCATTGTTGCATAATGTGCTATGGTTGTTGCATAATGTCTATCATTTTTGCATAATGTCCTAGCAATTTTGCATAATGTCCTATCATTGTTGCATAATGTCTATAATTGTTGCATAATGTACTATCATTGTTGCATAATGTACTATCATTGTTGCATAATGTGCTATGGTTGTTGCATAATGTCTATCATTGTTGCATAATGTACTATCATTGTTGCATAATGTCTATCATTGTTGCATAATGTCTATCATTATTGCATAATGTCTATCATTGTTGCATAATGTACTATCATTGTTGCATAATGTCTATCATTGTTGCATAATGTCTATCATTGTTGCATAATGTCTATCATTGTTGCATAATGTCCAATCAATTTTGCATAATGTACTATCATTATTGCATAATGTCTATCATTGTTGCATAATGTCTATCATTGTTGCATAATGTACTATCATTGTTGCATAATGTCTATCATTTTTGCATAATGTCTATCATTTTTGCATAACGTACTATCATTGTTGCATAATGTACTATCATTGTTGCATAATGTACTATCATTGTTGCATAATATCCTATCATTGTTGCATAATATCCTATCATTGTTGCATAATGTCTATCATTGTTGCATAATGTCCTATCAATTTTGCATAATGTCCTATCGTTGTTGCATAATGTCTATCACTGTTGCATAATGTCCTATCAATTTTGCATAATGTCCTATCATTGTTGCATAATGTCTATCATTGTTGCATAATGTCTATCATTGTTGCATAATGTCTATCATTGTTTCATAATGTACTATCATTGTTGCATTATGTCCTATCATTGTTGCATAATGTCTATCATTGTTGCATAATGTCCTATCAATTTTGCATAATGTCCTATCATTGTTGCATAATGTCTATCATTGTTGCATAATGTCCTATCATTGTTGCATAATGTGCTATGATTGTTGCATAATGTACTATCATTGTTGCATAATGTCTATCATTGTTGCATAATGTGCTATGATTGTTGCATAATGTCTATCATTTTTGCATAATGTCTATCATTTTTGCATAGCGTACTATCATTGTTGCATAATGTACTATCATTGTTGCATAATGTCCTATCATTGTTGCATAATATCCTATCATTGTTGCATAATGTATATCATTGTTGCATAATGTCCTATCAATTTTGCATAATGTCCTATCGTTGTTGCATAATGTCTATCATTGTTGCATAATGTCCTATCAATTTAGCATAATGTCCTATCATTGTTGCATAATGTCTATCATTGTTGCATAATGTCTATCATTGTTGCATAATGTCTATCATTGTTGCATAATGTACTATCATTGTTGCATTATGTCCTATCATTGTTGCATAATGTCTATCATTGTTGCATAATGTCCTATCAATTTTGCATAATGTCCTATCATTGTTGCATAATGTCTATCATTGTTGCATAATGTCCTATCAATTTTGCATAATGTCCTATCATTGTTGCATAATGTCTATCATTGTTGCATAATGTCTTATCAATTTTGCATAATGTCCTATCATTGTTGCATAATGTCTATCATTGTTGCATAATGTCTATCATTGTTGCATAATGTACTATCATTGTTGCATAATGTCCTATCATTGTTGCATAATGTACTATCATTGTTGCATAATGTACTATCATTGTTGCATAATGTACTATCATTGTTGCATAATGTCCTATCAACTTTGCATAATGTCCTATCATTGTTGCATAATGTCTATCATTGTTGCATAATGTCTATCATTGTTGCATAATGTCTATCATTGTTGCATAATGTCTATCATTGTTGCATAATGTCCTATCAACTTTGCATAATGTCCTATCATTGTTGCATAATGTACTATCATTGTTGCATAATGTCTATCATTGTTGCATAATGTCCTATCAACTTTGCATAATGTCCTATCATTGTTGCATAATGTCTATCATTGTTGCATAATGTCCTATCAATTTTGCATAATGTCCTATCATTGTTGCATAATGTCTATCATTGTTGCATAATGTCTATCATTGTTGCATAATATCCTATCATTGTTGCATAATGTCTATCATTGTTGCATAATGTCTATCATTGTTGCATAATGTGCTATGATTGTTGCATAATGTCTATCAGTGTTGCATAATGTCTATCATTGTTGCATAATGTACTATCATTGTTGCATAATATCCTATCATTGTTGCATGTCATATCATTGTTGCATAATGTCTATCATTTTTGCATAATGTCTATTATTTTTGCATAATGTACTATCATTGTTGCATAATGTCTATCATTGTTGCATAATGTACTATCATTGTTGCATAATATCCTATCATTGTTGCATAATGTCTATCATTGTTGCATAATGTCCATCATTGTTGCATAATGTCTATCATTGTTGCATAATGTGCTATGATTGTTGCATAATGTCTATCATTGTTGCATAATGTCTATCATTGTTGCATAATATCCTATCATTGTTGCATAATGTACTATCATTGTTGCATAATGTACTATTTCAGTATGATTCCTTATGAAAATGAGGTGTTGTTAGATACAGGTCAGTATTCATTTAACTGGTACATTTTACTGCACAATCAAACTCACATTTTTATGGCCTAAGTAAAAATAAAACTCACATTTCAATAGCTTAAAATGAAATGAACTAAGTGATATAAAAGTGATTTAATAAAAGCAATACACATAGATTAAGATGACTGTTACACATGCATAACTGACTTTATCATAATTTGACAAATGAAAGACATGATGACAAAAGCAATTTCTAATTTGAGAGCACTCTCAAGTTGAAAAGTTTTCTTAACATGAAGCAACAAAAGATAAATAAGATCAACAACAACAACAATGACAACAACATCATCCCACCCCAGCTCAAAAACATAGAAGAAAAAAAGATGAAAACAATTTCCTAGAATCTTGAACTAGAATATTTAGATGGAATTTTCCACCTCAGCCAATCAGAGAAATATTTCAAATATAACATCATTTGTGATTGGTCAAAATAAAATCACCTTCTCAAGAGAATTTTAATTTATTTTTAGTCTCTAGTCCATAGTGTTTTCTAAACATTATAAATAGAGCACATAAGAGAGTTCAACATGCCATCAAGGTAGGTGTTTATAGGTCAAGGTCAACACTCATCACAGCTAGAAATGTAAAAGACATAAGTTGTATATTCATAAAGGAAATGTTGTAAAGAATGCAACTCACTGATGATTCTATCTTTGCAATATGTTTAAAATGTCCTGAAGATCCATCTCTTTGAGGCAAGATTATGAAATAATATCTTCCATCAGATGTAAATAATGGCCGGACGTTCTAGAAAAGAAAATCTATTTACAACTTCACCATTATAAAGAGGAACTCCCTCCTCCAAATGTAGAAAAGGCCAGATCGCATGATAATAGACACTATAATACTGTCATAATTTTACTACAATATAATTAAATATTTACCTCTAATCTGACTAGGAAAAAGAAATTATTTAATTAAATTTATATGTTTTATGGAGGTAATGCCGAAAATGGGTATCAGATTCTGCAATCTACGGAATTAATTACTAATTCAAATATTGGCAATGAGCGACACTAAATTATCTTACAAACCCATTAAAAAATTTGTTTTTTCATGTCAAGGTAAAAGCCAAGAGAGAGAGAGAGAGAGAGAGAGAGAGAGAGAGAGAGAGAATACATACTGATTCAACCCATCCTCCTTCGGCAAGAACTCTATGATTCTGAAAGAGAAGATTTTGAAATTTACACGCTTATAAATACTTCTTGCTTGTAATGCCCAGTTTTGAAATGATTTTCTTCTAATAGGCATATATAAGAATTCCAATATGAGTAATTCATGAAATGTCCACACATATCACAAAATCTCATAAAGCAAGAGAGCACTCTATGATAAGAGTATATTGCAAAAATTATCAGACATATTAGGATTTACATAAACTCTTTACTATCGCTAGCATATAAATTTCAAAGTGAAATTTCATTTGAAATTGCTAAATCTTTTCAAATTTTTCTTTAGAGAGACATTTTAATTTATTTCTTGCCTCACAGAGCCTGAATGCCTATGTCAAATGAAGCAATTCCTGGATGATCAAACAACTCAAGGCAAGGAGATATTACCCTAAAAGTAATGTCATAGCATTTCCTGATAAAACAACTCAAGGCAAGGAGATATTACTCTAAAAGTAATGTTAAATAATTTCCTGATCAAACATCTCAAGGCTAGGATATATTCCCCTAAAAAAAATGTTAAAGCATTTCCTGATCAAACAACTCAAGGCAATGAGATATTACCCTAAAAGTAATGTTAAATAATTTCCTGATCAAACAACTCAAGCCAAGGAGATATTACCCTAAAAGTAATGTTATTGCATTTCCTGATCAAGGAAAACAAGGCAAGGAGATATTACCCTAAAAGTAATGTTATAGCATTTCCTGATCAAACAAATCAAGGCAAGGATATATTACCCTAAAAGTAATGTTATAACATTTCCTGATCAAACAACTCAAGGCAATGAGATATTACAGTAAAAGTAATGTTAAATAATTTCCTGATTAAACAACTCAAGGCAAGGAGATATTACCCTAAAAGTAATGATATAGCATTTCCTGATCAAGGCAATGAGATATTATTAAGGAGATATTACCCTAAAAGTAATGTTATAACATTTCCTGATCAAACAACTCAAGGCAATGAGATATTTCCCTAAGAATAATGTTATAGCATTTCCTGATCAAACAACTCAAGACAATGAGATATTACACTAAAAGTAATGTTATAACATTTCCTTATCAAACAACTCAAGGCAATGAGATATTCCCCTAAAAGTAATGTTAAATAATTTCCTGATCAAACAACTCAAGGCAATGAAATATTGCCCTAAAAGTAATGTTATAGCATTTCCTGATCAAACAACTCAAGGCAATGAGATATTACCCTAAAAGTAATGTTATAGTATTTCCTGATCAAACAACTCAAGGCAATGAGATATTACCCTAAAAGTAATGTTAAATAATTTCCTGATCAAACAACTCAAGGCAATGAGATATTGACCTAAAAGTAATGTTATAGCATTTCCTGATCAAACAACTCAAGGCAATGAGATATTACCCTAAAAGTAATGCTATAGCATTTCCTGATCAAACAACTCAAGGCAATGAGATATTACCCTAAAAGTAATGTTATAGCATTTCCTGATCAAACAATTCAAGGCAAGGAGATATTACTATAACAGTAATTTTAAAGCATTTCTTGATCAAACAACTTAAGGCAATGAGATATTACCCTAAAAGTAATGTTATAGCATTTCCTGATCAAACAACTCAAGGCAATGAGATATTACCCTAAAAGTAATGTTATAGCATTTCCTGATCAAACAACTCAAGACAATGAGATATTACCCAAAAAGTAATGTTAAATAATTTCCTGATCAAACAACTCAAGGCAAGGAGATATTACCCTAAAAGTAATGTTATAGCATTTCTTGATCAAACAACTCAAAGCAAGGAGACATTACTCTAAAAGTAATGTTATTGCATTAGCTGATCAAACAACTCAAGGCAATGAGATATTACCCTAAAAGTAATGTTAAATAATTTCCTGAACAAACAACTCAAGGCAATGAGATATTACCCTAAAAGTAATGTTATAGAAGTTCCTGATCAAACAAATCAAGGCAAGGAGATATTACCCTTACAGTAATTTTATAGCATTTCTTGATCAAACAACTCAGGGCAATAAGGTATTACCCTAAAACTAATGTTAAAGCATTTCCTGATCAAACAACTCAAGGCAAGGAGATATTACCCTAAAAGTAATGTTATAGTATTTCCTGATCAAACAACACAAGGCAATGAGATATTACCCTAAAAGTAATGTTAAAGCATTTCCTGATCAAACAACTCAAGGCAAGGAGATATTACCCAAAAAGTAATGTTAAATAATTTCCTGATCAAACAACTCAAGGCAATGAGATATTACTCTAAAAGAAATGTTATAGCATTTCCTGATCAAACATAACAAGGCAAGGAGGTATTACCCTAAAAGTAATGTTATAGCATTTCCTGATCAAACAACTCAAGGCAAGGAGATATTACCCTAAAAGTAATGTTATAACATTTCCTGATCAAACAACTCAAGGCAATGAGATATTTCCCTAAGAATAATGTTATAGCATTTCCTGATCAAACAACTCAAGGCAATGAGATATTACACTAAAAGTAATGTTATAACATTTCCTTATCAAACAACTCAAGGCAATGAGATATTCCCCTAAAAGTAATGTTAAATAATTTCCTGATCAAACAACTCAAGGCAATGAAATATTGCCCTAAAAGTAATGTTATAGCATTTCCTGATCAAACAACTAAATGCAAGGAGATATTACCCTAAAAGTAATGTTATAGTATTTCCTGATCAAACAACTCAAGGCAATGAGATATTACCCTAACAGTAACGTTAAATAATTTCCTGATCAAACAACTCAATGCAATGAGATATTGACCTAAAAGTAATGTTATAGCATTTCCTGATCAAACAACTCAAGGCAATGAGATATTACCCTAAAAGTAATGCTATAGCATTTCCTGATCAAACAACTCAAGGCAATGAGATATTACCCTAAAAGTAATGTTATAGCATTTCCTGATCAAACAATTCAAGGCAAGGAGATATTACTATAACAGTAATTTTAAAGCATTTCTTGATCAAACAACTTAAGGCAATGAGATATTACCCTAAAAGTAATGTTATAGCGTTTCCTGATCAGACAACTCAAGGCAATGAGATATTACCCTAAACGTAATGTTATAGCATTTCCTGATCAAACAACACAAGGCAATGAGATATTACCCTAAAAGATATGTTAAATAATTTCCTGAACAAACAACTTTAGGCAATGAGATATTACCCTAAAAGTAATGTTATAGAAGTTCCTGATCAAACAAATCAAGGCAAGGAGATATTACCCTTACAGTAATTTTATAGCATTTCTTGATCAAACAACTCAGGGCAATAAGGTATTACCCTAAAACTAATGTTAAAGCATTTCCTGATCAAACAACTCAAGGCAAGGAGATATTACCCTAAAAGTAATGTTATAGTATTTCCTGATCAAACAACACAAGGCAATGAGATATTACCCTAAAAGATATGTTAAATAATTTCCTGATCAAACAACTCAAGGCAAGGAGACATTACTCTAAAAGTAATGTTATAGCATTTCCTGATCAAACAACTCAAGGCAATGAGATATTACTTAAAAAAAATGTTAAATAATTTCCTGAACAAACAACTCAAGGCTAGGAGATATTACCCTAAAAGTAATGTTATAGAAGTTCCTGATCGAACAAATCAAGGCGAGGAGATATTACCCTTACAGTAATTTTATAGCATTTCTTGATCAAACAACTCAGGGCAATAAGGTATTACCCTAAAAGTAATGTTAAAGCATTTCCTGATCAAACAACTCAAGGCAATGAGATATTACCCTAAAAGTAATGTTAAATAATTTCCTCATCAAACAACTCAAGGCAGTGAGATATTACCCTAAAAGTAATGTTAAAGCACAATTTTATGAATCTATGTTTAAGAAGGTAATTTAGATTTGATAAGGCTCACCTAATATGGATACTGAGGTTTCATATCTGGATACTGAAGGTGTGTCTTTTATCTTACATTGACTCTCAATGCCTTCTTATATTTAAGATGTGTGAAATCTGTACAAATTTTCATTTATAGTGGTTAAATTCTATGGAAGCAATCTAAAAAATATTTATATTATGAGCTTAGAATTATTCCATTCATGCCTACTTACATTGATACATGCACCATTTTCTCGGCCACACAATGAATGTATGGAATAGTTTTGTTCCCTGTTTAACCAAGAGACAAAAATATGGTTATTATCCTGCCACACCACTGTTGTGAAATAATAATCCCTGAAAATAAACAAAATGATACACATTAGCTGTATCCAAATGGTACACATTAGCTGTATCCAAAATGATACACATTTAGCAATAAACAAAATGATACACATTAGCTCTATCCAAATGGTACACATTTAGCAATAAACAAAATGATACACATTTAGCAATAACCAAAATGATAGACATTCACCAATTAATGAGATGACATAATTAGCAGTAACACAATGTAAAAAGTGGTAAATTGTCTATACAATGATCTAGAGTTAAATGGCAATCCTTCTTTTGGAGTCTTAAAAGTGTTGATATGTTTGAATTAAAGGTATTACTCCAAATTTCATTACAATAGTCCAGATATGGCTGAATATAACTTTCGTCAAAGATGACCCTATACTGAAAAGGAATGTATATTTTGATTGTCCTCGGCAGCCAAAGATAAGAATTAACCTTTTTTGAAATGTGTTTAATGTGAATAAAACAAGTAAGATTGTTATCTATGAATACACCAAGAATTTTTTCCTGAGAGGTCATATTGAAAATCACATTATCAAGTAGTACCTGGAGTTTGTCACTATCTACCATTGCTCAATTTTATTGCATTGTAGCTAGTAGTGCTTTCATTTTTTCTGTAGTTATGATCACATCGGTTTCTTTGCAGCATACTTGAAGTCTATTGAAATCATCTTCTAAGTTAGTTTCAAGTATCACTTGGCTTTACCCATCTCCCACAGAGTAGTATCATCTGCATAGAGGTCAGTGGAAGAAACTTAAGTTCCAATCTTAAGAGGTAAATCTTGACAAATAGAATGAATAACAGAGGTTCAAGGATAGAGCCCTGTGGTACACCACAATTAATATTTTTAATTTGAGGAAGTTGACCATTTAAAAATATTATCAGTTACATAAAAAGTACAAAAATATAAAGAATTTTCACTGCTTTGATACCTTTTTAGTTTTTCAAGCATAATTTCATGGTCTGTAAGATCAAAATCTTTACAAATATCAAGCATAATAGTGCCTACCATTTCTCCTTGATCTAATGCTTTCAGCCATTTGTCAACCAATGATACAATTGCAGTTTCACATGAGTGATTCTGTCAAATAAGTGTTTAAATAGTTGAGTAAAGAATCATATGCATGTTTTTCTAGTAATTTATAGAGAGAGAGACAAGGAATGAAAGAGATGGGTCTGTAGTTATTTACATCATCTTTTGTTCTTGCTTTATGCAATGGTGTAACCTTGGCAGTTTACCATGTCTGTGGAAATTTATTAGACCTAATAATAAATGAAAGCTATACTCTCTGAAATTGCAGTGCATCTATCTTTAGTAGCCATGGTTCATTATATCAAATCCTTCACCTTTACAATCATCCATTTTTTAAAATTATATTTCAACACTAATTCTGGACACATTTCAAACTTTATAGTTTGGTTGTTTTTTTAGCACAAAATATGTTTAAGTTCTCGATGATTAGATGAAGTTCTGGGTTTTTTCCACAATTTGAATGAAAAAGTCTTTAAACATCTTTGAGATGTCAAGTGGACTTATCTGCAAAACACAGTAAGACCTATGCCACATGGCTCAGTCTGACAAAACACTGAATTGCATTATACAGTAACACATGGCTCAGTCTGACAGAACACTGAATTGCATTATACAGTAACACATGACACAGTCAGACAAAACATTGAATTGCATTATACATTAACTCATGGCTCAGTCTGACAAAATATTGAATTGCATTATACAGTAACAGATGGTTCAGTCGGATAAAACATTGAATTGCAATTTACATTAACTCATGGCTCATTCTGACAAAAAACTGAATTGCATCATACAGTAACACATGGCTCAGTCTGACAAAACACAGAATTGCATTATACAGTAACACATGGCTCAGTCTGACAGAACACAGAATTGCATTATACAGTAATACATGGGTCAATCTGACAAACCACTGAATTGCATTATACAGTAAAACATGGCACAGTCTGACAGAACACAGAATTTCATTATACAGTAACACTTGGCACAGTCTGAGAGAACACTGAATTGCATGATACCGTAGCACATGGCTCAGTCTGACAAAGCACTGAATTGAATTATACAGTAACACATGGCACAGTCTGACAGAACACTGAATTGCATGGGTGGCGCTCACCAGTTATTATGTACTTTTGAGAGAGTGATGTATGTAAGGTGAAGTTGTTTGCATTTTAAACATGCACAGTGGAGAGAATGTTGGCATACCTATATACTACTTTCATGTAATGTGGATGAAATTTCTTTGGATATTGTACTTTTGGAAATTTTAAATGAGCTTAGGACACTGCTAACTAAAATGACTGCTCCCTTGTGCTCCAAAAATCAACCAAAATTTGTCTAAAGTACACTATTCTTGGCAGCTATTAAAATATGGAAAATGAATTTTGCCATACTAGATAATGCCAGCTTCTAAAAGTGCAATGACTCAATTACCAAATACATAAAATGTAAAAAAAGTTATCGGCTCTTTTTTTTACAATTTACCTCTGAAGATCGAGAAGTGAAAATGAGCAAGTAGAGATAGCACTTTTTTGAAAGGTGCACATCTGCAGTAAGGCCAAGCTGTATACTCTCTAACCCATATTACACCCATCAATCATACATCAAAATAAAGGGAATTAAAGGTTCTTTGAACAATACCTAAGATATACAAAGTCTCTTTTAAAAAACCAGTATAACTAGTGAGGAAACCCGGGGAAACTCTTTTTCTTTAAAATTTTAACCCTATGCTAAATATGAAACTGTAGAGCGCCACCATGATACAGTAACACATGGCTCAGTCTGACAAAACACTGAATTGCTTTATGCAGTAACACATGGCACAGTCTGACAGAACACTGAATTGCATGATACAATAACACATGGCACAGTCTGACAGAACACTGAATTGCATTGTACAGTAACAGATGGCACAGTGTGACAAAGAACTGAATTGCATTGTACAGTAACACATGGCTCAGTCTGACAAAACACAGAATTGAATTATACAGTAACACATGGCACAGTTTGACAAAACACTGAATTGCATTATACAGTAACACATGGCTCAGTTTGACAAAATACTGAATTGCATTATACAGTAACACATGGCTCAGTCTGACAGAACACTGAATTGCATGATACAGTAACATATGGCATAGTCTGACAGAACACTGAATTGCATGATACAGTGACATTTATAGCCAGGAAGGCTATAGTGTCAATAAAATTAGCAATCAGTAAAAAAACAAATAAAGATACCTTTAAGATAGTATAAATGTCTATGTGTTGATCTTTGTGATTTATTAAAATGCATTTAATCCCCAGATTGAATCTGATGATTGTGGAGAATGATCATTTAACAGGCAGCATGTAGATTCCAGACAATACAAGGGAGCTTACTCTGGTATAGCAGTAATACCAAATAAGTGTCTGAACAATGGCATATGATTATTTCCTGCCACCTGTGTCCTCCAGCAAGAGAAACTTATCTGAGACAAAGCAATGCATCTGTAATCACATATGATAGGGAAGTGGCACAGGAGTATCAGAGTGGGTCCACCAACATGAGACAAAGCAATGCATCTGTAATCACATATGATAGGGAAGTGGCACAGGAGTATCAGAGTGGGTCCACCAACATGAGACAAAGCAATGCATCTGTAACCACATATGATAGGGAAGTGGCACAGGAGTATAAGAGTGGGTCCACCAACATGAGATAAAGCAATGCATCTGTAACCACATATGATAGGGAAGTGGCACAGGAGTATCAGAGTGGGTCCACCAACATGAGACAAAGCAATGCATCTGTAACCACATATGATAGGGAAGTGGCACAGGAGTATCAGAGTGGGTCCACCAACATGAGACAAAGCAATGCATCTGTAATCACATATGATAGGGAAGTGGCACAGGAGTATCAGAGTGGGTTCACCAACATGAGACAAAGCAATGCATCTGTAATCACATATGATAGGGAAGTGGCACAGGAGTTTTAGAGTGGGTCCACCAACATGAGTAAGAAAGTACATTTTGATCACAGACTTTTGAAACAATTCCCTGTGTTCAAACAAAAAATAATAAATCATGCACAACAAAGTTTTAAAGTCAACCTCTGTACACTGCTATTAGAAAAACACAGCTTTATGATACTCCACATTGTGCCTTTCATATTCTACCCTAGGCCTGATCTCTTGCTTTTTGACAAATATGGTAATCATGTGATCTTTCTTTTGTATAAAATCATTAAACATAAACAGATGATATAGATTTTATTTGAGAACATGGGGTAGAGCCATAGTTGGAAGCAGTGATATCAAAAGGTTCAATTTTAAAATAGTGTACTCTTAATCAATCCCAACATTTTCATATAATCAACCAGTAATGTAAAACTAGTAACATATAGTCATCTAGTGTTGTTATGTATATTTAATTTGATTCTTTGTCTGTTAGTTTAAAATATATTTTGTTTCATTAAATGTAATTGCGATGTAACAAGATTAGCTGGATTTGACCTTGTCTAATTTTAGTTCATTTCTGCTTGACCTGATTGACTTTTTAAAAAAAATTATTTCATGTATATAAACAACTAATAAAAGCTTCATTAGTCTCATTGTATATAAGCTTATCATCAGGATTATTATCCGGTAAACAAGAAGGGGTAAATACGCTGATCAGGATCAGGATTTTGGAGATTCCTAAGTGACTTTTATAGGCTATTGTGTGTTGTAAATAAAGAGGTTCATTAGATCATTCTAGAAGGTTATTTTTCATTAGGTAATGATTATTTTTAGGAAATGCTAATTGTGACTCGAGGTCAAGCAGAGAGCTATATCATATTGTGACTGTGAGAATTTTACCAGTTGTGCTTCAAAATCTAGGACTTTAAGTTGTATTATGTTGTGACAAGTATCATCTGAATTTTATTTTGTTCAAATTATTGAATTCCAGTCATTTTTTTCCTCTGGAAGTACAAAAATGCTTTGATAAAATTCTTGGCTAAAGACATTCACTAGAATTTATACTGAATTCAAACCTGGAATATTTCTATGATTCAACAAGAGACTGGTCATATCAGTACTTTGTAGGCTATAAGAGACATATCATTACCTTTAATTTTGAAACTCTTTGGGACTTGAACTGAGTTGTATTCAGGACTTTTCATTACTAGAACTTGTTTCTTTAATTTTAGGATTTTGTTTGGATTTAATTTACAATACTATAATTTTTTTATCTGATTTTTCACTTTGTATTCATGGGAAATAAATTAATTATTAAATTTTACAGAGCTTGTTGTCTTCACACTTTCCTGTTACTTACTTTAAGAGCACAGAATCATAAAAGTCTATGCAACATAATCACACAATAGGTGGCCCTACAGTGTATGTAACATAAGCACACAATAGGTGGCCCTAAGAGTGTATGTAACATAGGTGGCCCTACAGTGTATGTAACATAAGCACACAATAGGTGGCCCTAAGAGTGTATGTAACATAGGTGGCCCTAACAGTGTATGTAACATAGATGGCCCTATTAAAAAATATACAGAAAACTATGACTACCAATATAACCCTCAATATCATAGGAAGTTACTATTCTACATTTCTCACTGTGATAACACTTACTGGAATCAAACAGTAACAAATCTATACCACATTTCTCACTGTGATAACACTTATTGGAATCAAACAGTAACAACTCTATACCACATTTCTCACTGTGATAACACTTATTGGAATCAAACAGTAACAACTCTATACCACATTTCTCACTGTGATAACACTTATTGGAATCAAACAGTAACAACTCTATACCACATTTCTCACTGTGATAACAATTATTGGAATCAAACAGTAACAACTCTATACCACATTTCTCACTGTGATAACACTTATTGGAATCAAACAGTAACAACACTATACCACATTTCTCACTGTTATAAAGCACTTATTGGAATCAAACAGTAACAATTCTATACCACATTTCTCACTGTGACAACACTTATTGGAATCAAACAGTAACAACTCTATACCACATTTCTCACTGTGATAACACTTATTGGAATCAAACAATAACAACTCTATACCACATTTCTCACTGTTATAAAGCACTTATTGGAATCAAACAGTAACAATTCTATACCACATTTCTCACTGTGACAACACTTATTGGAATCAAACAGTAACAACTCTATACCACATTTCTCACTGTGATAACACTTATTGGAATCAAACAATAACAACTCTATACCACATTTCTCACTGTTATAAAGCACTTATTGGAATCAAACAGTACCAATTCTATACCAAATTTCTCACTGTGACAAAGCACTTATTGGAATCAAACAGTAACAATTCTATACCACATTTCTCACTGTGACAAAGCACTTATTGGAATCAAACAGTAACAATTCTATACCACATTTCTCACTGTGACAAAGCACTTATTGGAATCAAACAGTAACAATTCTATAACGCATTTCTCACTGTGACAAAGCACTTATTAGAATCAAACAGTAACAATTCTATACCACATTTCTCACTGTGACAAAGCACTTATTGGAATCAAACAGTAACAATTCTATACCACATTTCTCACTGTGATAACACTTATTGGAATCAAACAGTAACAATTCTATACCACATTTCTCACTGTGATAACACTTATTGGAATCAAACAGTAACAATTCTATACCACATTTCTCACTGTGACAAAGCACTTATTGGAATCAAACAGTAACAATTCTATACCACATTTCTCACTGTGACAACACTTATTGGAATCAAACAGTAACAACTCTATACCACATTTCTCACTGTGATAACACTTATTGGAATCAAACAATAACAACTCTATACCACATTTCTCACTGTTATAAAGCACTTATTGGAATCAAACAGTACCAATTCTATACCACATTTCTCACTGTGACAAAGCACTTATTGGAATCAAACAGTAACAATTCTATACCACGTTTCTCACTGTGACAAAGCACTTATTGGAATCAAACAGTAACAATTCTATACCACATTTCTCACTGTGACAAAGCACTTATTGGAATCAAACAGTAACAATTCTATAACGCATTTCTCACTGTGACAAAGCACTTATTGGAATCAAACAGTAACAATTCTATACCACATTTCTCACTGTGACAAAGCACTTATTGGAATCAAACAGTAACAATTCTATACCACATTTCTCACTGTGATAACACTTATTGGAATCAAACAGTAACAATTCTATACCACATTTCTCACTGTGACAACACTTATTGGAATCAAACAGTAACAATTCTATACCACATTTCTCACTGTTATAAAGCACTTATTGGAATCAAACAGTAACAATTCTATACCACATTTCTCACTGTGACAACACTTATTGGAATCAAACAGTAACAATTCTATACCACATTTCTCACTGTGACTGAACACTTATAAGCATTAAACAGTAACAATTCTATACCACATTTCTCACTGTGACAAAGCACTTATTGGCCCTAAACAGTAACAATTCTATACCATATTTCTTACTGTGACAAAACACCTATAAGCATTAAACAGTAACAATTCTATACCACATTTCTCACTGTAAAAGCACTTATGGGCATTAAACAGTAACAATTCTATACCACATTTCTCACTGTGACAAAACACTTATAAGCATTAAACTGTAACAATTTTATACCACATTTCTCACTGGGACAAAACACTTATAAGCATTAAACTGTAACCATTCTATACCACATTTCTCACTGTGACAAAACACTTATAAGCATTAAACAGTAACAATTCTATACCATATTTATTGCTGTGACAAAACACTTAAAAGCATTAAACAGTAACAATTTTATACCACATTTCTCACTGTGACAAAACACTTATAAGCATTAAACTCTAACCATTCTATACCACATTTCTCGCTGAGACAAAACACTTATCAGCATTAAATAGTAACCATTCTATACCACATTTCTCACTGTGACAAAACACTTATAAGCATTAAACTGTAACAATTTTATACCACATTTCTCACTGGGACAAAACACTTATAAGCATTAAACTGTAACCATTCTATACCACATTTCTCACTGTGACAAAACATTTATAAGCATAAAACTGTAACAATTTTATACCATATTTCTCACTGAGACAAAACACTTATCGGCATTTAACAGTAACAATTCTATACCACATTTCTCACTGTGACAAAACACTTATAAGCATTAAACTGAAACAAATCTATACCAAATTTCTCACTGAGACAAAACACTTATAAGCATTAAACTGTAACAATTCTATACCACGTGGTTCACTGTCACAAAATACTGATTAGCATTAAACGGTAATAATTCTATACCATATGGTTCACTGTAACAAAACACTTATTGGCATTAAATAGTAACAATTCTATATTTCATGGCTCATTGTGACAAAACAATTATCGGCATTAAACAGTAATAATTCTATATCACATTTCTCACTGTGACAAAACACTTATAAGCATTAAACTGTAACAAATCTATACCACATTTCTCACTGTGACAAAACACTTAGCGGCATTAAACAGTAACATTTCTGTACCATATTTCTCACTGTGACGAAACACTTATCGGCATTAAACAGTAACAATTCTATATGACATTTCTCACTGTGACAAAACACTTAGCGGCATTAAACAGTAACAATTTTATACCATATATTTCATATATTTCTCACTGTGACAAAACACTTATAAGCATTAAACAGTAACAATTCTATACCACATTTCTCACTGTAACAACACTTATCGGAATCAAACATTAACAATTCTATACCACATTTCTCACTGTGACAACGCTTATTGGAATCAAACAGTAACAATCTATACCACATTTCTCACTGTGACAACACTTATCGGAATCAAACAGTAACAATTCTGTACCATATTTCTCACTGTGACAACACTTATCGGAATCAAACAGTAACAATTCTATACCACTCACTGTGACAACACTTATCGGAATTAAAGAGTAACAATTCTATACCACATTTCTCACTGTGACAACACTTAATGGAATTAAAGAGTAACAATTCTATACCACATTTCTGACTGTGACAACACTTATTGGAATCAAACATTAACAATTCTATACCACATTTCTCACTGTGACAACACTTATCGGAATCAAACAGTAATAATTCTATACCACATTTCTCACTGTGACAAAATTTATGCTAAACTACATCACATTGATAGTAATATGTCTGAGTCTGTGATAAATAAAATGGCAAAAATTTGTACATGAAGTTTATGAAACTTGTCCAATAGTAGAATATGCACTATCTGAAATAAAGACATTGCATAAGCTTTTATTCAACATATTTCATATATTTCATATACAATGAATACTTTTAATGGATCTATTATTATTATTATTATTATTATTATTATTATTATACCTATTCTTGAACTCTGCTGGGGGTTCCAGATTGTGTGTTGTCATGTTGTTCAGATTCAGGATTCGCAGGGTAAAGGTTGGATTTCGGGTCCCTGCCTGGAAGACATAGTCAAATGTTATGTAATTTTCATACAAATAAAACCATATATAACCAGAGCATCCTTGTATTTTTAACAGATGCCATACAATTTTCATAGAAATAGAACCATATATAACCATAACAACCTGGCATTTTAACAGATGCCATACAATTTTCATACAAATAAAACCATATATAACCATAGCATCCTGGTATTTTTAACAGATGTCATGCAGTTGACAGGTATTTACTTTTCTTGGTTGAGTACATGATATGTATGTTGCCTTACAGATGCTAATAAAACACCTCCAATTTACATAATGGCTGTAACTTTGCATAAAGACTGGAACTTTGCATAATGACTGTAATTTTGCATAATGAATGTGTAACTTTGCAAAATGAATGTGTAACTCTGCATAATGACTGTGTAACTTTGCATAATGACTGGAACTTTGCATAATGACTTTGTAGTTTTGCATAATGAATATGTAACTTTGCATAATGACTGTAACTTTGCATAATGACTGGAACTTTGCATAATGACTGAAATTTTGCATAATGGATGTGTAACTTTGTAAAATGAATGTGTAACTTTGCATAATGACTATATAACTTTGCATAATGACTGGAACTTTGCATAATGACTGTAATTTTGCATAATAACTGGAACTTTGCATAATGACTGGAACTTTCCATAATGACTGTGTAATTTTGCATAATGACTGTGTAACTTTGCATAATGACTGGAACTTTCCATAATATCTGTGTAGTTTTGCATAATGAATATGTAACTTTGCATAATGACTGGAATTTTGCATATAGACTGTGTAATTTTGCATAATGAATGTGCACTTTACATAATGACTGTAACTTTGCATAATGACTGGAATTTTGCATATAGACTGTGTAATTTTGCATAATGAATGTGCACTTTACATAATGACTGTAACTTTGCATAATGACTGGAACTTTGCATAATGACTGGAATTTTGCATATTGACTGTGTAACTTTGCATAATGAATGTGCACTTTACATAATGACTGTAACTTTGCATAATGACTGGAACTTTGCATAATGACTGGAATTTTGCATAATGACTGTGTAACTTTGCATAATGACTGGAACTTTCCATCATGACTGTAACTTTGCATAGTGAATGTGGAAATTTACATAATGACTGTGTAACTTTGCATAATGACTGTGTAACTTTACATAATGACTGTGTCACTTTGCATAATGACTGCATACTGACTGTGTAACTTTGCATAATGACTGTGTGACTTCACATACTGACTGTATAGACTTCATAGACTGAATGTAAATTTACATACTGGTGAAACTTCACTCTGTGTGTGTGTAACATGGATTTTTTAATGTAACTTTAACAATCTGTCATAAACTGTACACATTACATTCACATACTGGTTGTGCAAAGTTCACACACAGGTTGTGTAAAAAACTTACAGATGTATACAGGCATTTATTCTCATTTTCTGCACACAGTTTGCTATAAATCTGATTTGAATTTAAATTCCTTACAATTTCATCATTGGGTAACTATGGTAACTGGTTTCATTGTTTTATATTATTGGCCAGCAAATGAAAATGCAATACAAAAGAAAATATAATAGCAGACAATGAGTTTACAAAATGTTACAATTGGAATGCTGCAAGGCATCCCTATACAAACAGCACTCATGCTGACATTGAGTTAATTACTTGCACAAAAAGAAATATTGTCCCCTTCTCCAATAAAATAATCAAACAGATCTATGTTACTTATAATGACTTTTGTGATTGATTTTGGGTGCATTTTCTACAAGGCATCATTTCCGTACTATTAATAAGTGATTTAGGGTACATTTTGTACAATGTATCACTTCTGATGTTTGCACATGATTTAGTGTACATTTTGTGTAATATATCAATTCCGTAGTGTTCATAGTTGACTTCAGGTACATTTTATACAATGTATCATTGCCAATGTTTGCACATGATTTAGTGTACATTTTATACAATGTATCATTTCTAATGTTTGCACATGATTTAGTGTACATTTTTTACAATATATCATTTCCATACTTTTCATGTGATTAATGAACAACTTGTGCAGTGTATCATTTATAGTGTTCATAATTGATTTAGTATATATTTTGCCAAACTATGGTCTTACGGCACCGTTTTTACTAAGTGACCATGTGATGCCATCACATGATCTAAAATTGTGTTTTAGACTAGCATTTTATATTGATTTAATTTAGTCGTCAGTTGATATTTTGTGTTGTGACCAGCTTGAGTTAAGTTTTTCTAGTTTTCAGAATTAGAATTAATTTTTCCAGAAAACATACACAAGTGCACTTCATCAAATTTCTTGGACAAAGACGCTTTTTGGAAATTAGTCAGAATTTAAAGCTGTAATATCAACTTTAGTGGTTGAAAAATGAACTGCTGACATGACAGCACAAGACAGGATATAAATTATATCATCACCTTCCATCTTGGAACTTTATCATGATTTGAACTTTGATTCATTTAGAACTTTTAGTGATCGGACTTATATCATTAATTCTAGGATTAATTTTGGATTAGATTCACAAACCATATGTCCTTTTTCATAGCTTTACCTTGTTTTCTTGTGAAATAAATTATTTTTGTTAAATTTTACAAAGCTTGTTGACTTCACTCTTTTCTTTATTACTTTGTATGAGCCTAGACATGTAATGATGCTATTGCTTGAAGAAGTCCATCATTTACCCCTGGTAATTGTTCAATACCTCCTTAAGTTCAGTAAATGAGTGACTTTGGGTCCTGAGAAAGCAATATCATCTGCATACATGAACTTGCATAACTGTGTTATAGGTAAGTCATTGATGTAGACTTTGAACAAACTTGGTTAAAGAACAGTTTATTAGTCTGATGCCTCCATGAGATACAATTCTCTTGAATGTGCACTCTGTTACACCAAGTAACATGAAAACACAAGGATAAGACATTACATATTTGAGAATACATTAAATGTAAGAAACTTAAGGCAACTTAAGAAAGCAATGCACAATTCTATTCTAGTACAATAATGGACCTTTGGATATGCTATAATTCTGGAGTGTATTATAATAATGTCTTTTTGGATATGCCATCTTTCTGGATTGCACTATTACAATGTAACTTTGGATATGGTAAACTTCTGGATTGCAATATAATACTGTTCCTTTGGATATGTAATCCATCTGGATTGCAGTAGAATAATATACCTTTGGTAACGCTATCATTCTTAATTTCATTTGAATAATGTAGCTATGGATATGCCATCCTTCTATAATATTGTACCTTTAAATCTTCCATCCTACTGGTTTGCATTATAATTATTACTGGATTTCATTATAATAATGTACCTTGAGATATGCTATCCTTCTGGATTTCATTATAATAATGTATATTTAAATATGCTATCCTTCTGGATTTCATTATAACTATGTACCTTGAAATATGCTATCCTTCTGGATTTCATTATAATAATATACATTTGGATATGCTATCCTTCTGGATTTAATTATAATAATTTACATTTGGATATGCTATCATTCTGGATTTCATTATAATAATGTACCTTAGGATTTACCATCATTCTGGATTGCACTATAATACTGTACCTTTGGATATGCTATCCTTCTGGATTGCACATATGGATCATGAGTGTCACCATATATTACATATTCAAATTTCATCACACTGGTATCGTTAAACATAGCATACAGTATTGAATTCCCATCTGGAGACCACCAGACAGCATTATCTGAACTAAGAACTTCCTCTGAAATTAAAAACATATATATATATATATATATATGTTTATTGGCAGGAAATGCTCATGAAAGTAATAATTGAGACATAGCTGGTATTGTAACTTTGTTATTTTTAATTTTTATTGGAATAAATAATTTTTACTTATGTTCAGATTTGTAAAAATCTATTTTATCAAGATATACATTACTTGTGTGTATGAATTTTCTTCCACTATTTTTGGCAAAATTTTCTCAAAGAACTTTGATTTCACCCTGACCCTGACATTTTGAAGACTTCACCCTGACCCTGACATTAAGAAGACTTCACCTTGACCCTGACATTATGAAGACTTCAACTTGACCCTGACATTATGAAGTCTTCACCCTGACCTTGACATTATGAAGAACTCACCTTGACCCTGACATTATGAAGACTTCACCTTGACCTTGACATTATGAAGACTTCACTCTGTCCCTGACATTATGAAGACTTCACCCTGACCCTGACATTATGAAGAATTCACCCTGACCCTGACATTATGAAGACTTCACTCTGACCCCGACATTATGAAGACTTCACCCTGACCTTGACATCATGAAGACTTCACCTTGACCCTGACATTATGAGGCATACCTTACATTGCCTGTATTTATGTTTTGTAATAATGTTAAAAAAATCAACAAATTAAAAATAATTTTTCCACATAGCTGGACATACTGAATTTTTATAAATATATCAGAAGAAAATTCATGATGTACCAATATTTTCATTCTATCTGATAGAGATGCTACCAGGCTGTGTGATCATTGGTTATAATAAAATGATCGTTAGTTGTGCAATATTTCAAAACCAATGAGGGAAAGGTCATGCAAATTATTTGCAGTTTCCCCAAATGCTGCTTTGTTTTAGCACAAAAAAAAAATCAAAATACAGATTTGTTAAATTAAGTGCTTTTCATTCGGTTTTCTGGTGGTCTCAGTCAGTCAATACTAAGGTTAATTTAGTGTTTGAATTCAAGCATCTGTATGACTGAGATGCTGAGGTGTTTTGCAAAAAGCTATCAAAGGATCCTGATTTTATTGTCTCCAAGAGAAATAAAACAAACTAATCCATTGATCAGCACAACAGAAATTTATAGCAAGCAGTAAGTTTCAGAATTTCAAAACAGTAATTGAATTTCTTGATAATAAGATCATCTGTTAACAGTCAATACAATAGAGCTCTCATGTTCCGATATGAACTCAACATGTCAAACAAACCAATGACATTGCTGACATATCTTCCAGTACACAAGGAAGTGGAACCAGAGGTAGAGAAAAAAGAAGCAAAAGGAGCCATAATTCCAAGAAAAGTGGTTGATTTCTTAAAGCCAGTTAAACCAAAAGGAGGAATGTTATATTTTAGTGTCAAGAATATGTAAAAGATAATCCAAACAAAGACAGATGCACAAATTTTCCAGTTTTACACTGCATATAGAATAAAAAAATTGGCAAAAAATCCTATCAGAAACAGTAAATAAATTAATGACTACTCTGATAAAGAGGTCATGATTTCCCATCTTCTGAGGCATTGAAAAAGTTGAGGTTAAGATGCAAAGAAGAATATTTACCAGCTCATCAAACTAAATTAGGTAAACATAGCTTATATATATATATATATATATATATATATATATATATATATATATATATATATATATATATATATATATATATAAAATCTTAAACAAGTATTTAATAAGTCTATACCACTTCCTTGACAACAAATATATGAGTTATTAAGTGCTAAATTTGAATTAGGTATGCATACACCTTTAAATTGTTAAAATTATCACCCATCATCAACCATTAGAATTGTGCCCCCACACCTCCAGCAATTCCTTTGATCTGGAGATTGCTGTTGGGACCTCCCCATGTTAAAAAAAAATTCCTGGCAGCATGTGAGTTGATGATATTATAAGTGGTAGACTTTCCAATACCTTCATAAACCCAGTCTGGTATTCCATTGTAAATTTCATCCGGCACTCCATCATGGGTAAGTTGAATAGGTGCATCCTCAATGTCTTTTTTATAAAACAGATTGTTCAGTTGCACAAAGATCTGCAAAAAGAAGCAACTGAGTCATGGTTTTGCAATGAACATGGCCATACCTGCTTTACAGGTACCTTGTGTTATGTGATCACCTCCTTATAAAAGCCACCATTTCAAAGTCCATAAATACTCAATTACTATATCAATAATACAATAGACAACAGCTTTTAAAACTTCTCATTTACATATAGTGAAAGAAAATCTAACTTTAATTTATGGCATTTAGTTACCATTTCCAATTCCTTCTTAATTTTACAACCTGAAGAATTCCTTAATTGTCATGAATCTCTTTATTTAATTAAAATTTGATTTTGTCTCTGAAAATATCATTTTGATGAAAGGACTTTTGTCTTAAAACATCTTTAAAATGGAAGCAATGAATATATTTCTTAATCCAGATTTCTTTTAATTGATGCATAATTTACTCATAATTTACTCTGGGTCCAAATCGTATTCTGCATAGACCCAGATCCACAACAGCAGACCTGTGTCTCTATACAGGTTTATAGGACTAACCAGCAGGACAAACAACACAGACCCTAATCTGCCAGCATATGATGGGACAGCAGATCAATGTGTAGACAGATAACAAATAGAAATTTAAATCACAAACAAAATGGTATTTCTGAGATATAATCACCAACAAAATGGCATTTCTGATATCTAACAACCAACAAAATGGCACTGTTGATATAAAGTCACCAACAAAATGGCATTGTTGATATATAATCACCAACAAAAGGACATTGTTGATATAAAGTCAGATCTTTATAAAGCAGAAAGAAAACATTAAAAAGTACTGTAGAGTAATTATTCCCTTGGCTGCACTATTACAAGTCTTGCTATCTCATGTTCTTTATCATAGGTCTTGTATTAGGAGTGATACCTCGCTGAATCTCTCTGATGACTGGCACTCCAGAGTATGACAGATTTCTACCTCAGTGGGATACCGTTGTATTCCTGGCTTCTTGGGCATCGCTGACTTGGTTGTAGTCGCCGACTGGATCACAGACTTGTCACAGTCTTGGTCACGGATGCAGACTGTCTCACAGGGTTGCTGACTGGTCACAGTCAGCAACCACACACTTGGTTGCAGTTGCCAACTAGATTCTTTACTTGTCACAGGGTCACAGAAATTTTGCAGTCTTGGTAGCCACCAGGGTCACAAGGTCACTGATTTGGTTGCTGAATTGCCAACTGGTCTTCCTCTCATCCTTCACTTGGTTGCAAAGTCATTGACTGGTCTCCCAATGGTCACCAACTTGGTTGTAGTTGCCGACTGGGTCATAGACTTTTTGCAGTCTTAGTCATAGTTGCTTACTGTCTCACAGCCTTGGTCAGCAACTTGGTCATTGTCACAGTCAGCCAGTGGGTCACAGGGTCACTAACCGGTCTTCCTCCGGTTGTTGACTTGGTCGCAGAGTCACCGACTGGTGTTCCTCTGATCGCTGACCTGTTACAGGGTTTCCAACTGGTTGCAGTCTTGGTTGCAGTCACTGTTTGGGTCTTCTTTTGGTCTCTGACGTGGTCACAGGGTTGTTGCCAAGTAGTGCCATCATCTGATGAAGATTGATAGAGAGAAATGACAGAGTGAAATGATGAACAAAGAGTTATCCTCAGTCAAAAGTGTGTATTACAGCAAGACCTCTGCGTTTCTTGGACGAGCCTTGTAGCGCCATGTTTTTGGTCGATGAGAAACCTTGTCCCTGTTCTTTTCAGATTCCCTAGCCTTGCTGTCTCCTGTCCAATGAGATACGACCAAGTGTGCTTGCTCTAGTGGACTGGTCATACTGCAAGGGATGTCTTCACTCTACACTGCTTCCTAACACACTACCATATGCAGCCAAAGTTGGTGAATATATATACACAGGCAGAATCACATGACCAAAATCTAAGACGTTAGATCAGGCAGTACATCGCCCGTCAAATATTTAAAATCATGATATAAACTCTAAGAAAATGAAATATTTTTGTCCATGGTGCTTCCTTGTTACAGTAAATAATTTATAATTTGCTAATGTACTTACAAGAGAATGACCCTTTGGGCCCCAACCCACATACTGGAACTGCAATCCCTCTGGGCCTTTTAAGTCCTCATGCATTCTTAGAACAAAGAAAATGAAAAGTGTATTTTTTATGTAAATATAAAGGATCAAGTACCTACATGGACTGTTTATTAAAGATATATAATTCAATTAAAGTTTTTAGTAACTTTTAAGTCCTCATGCATTCTTAGAAAAAAGGAAATAAAAAATGTATTATTTATGTAAATATAAAAGATCAAGTACCTACATGGACAGTTTATAAGATATATAATTCAATTAAAGTATTTAGTAACTTCTTCTTACAGATTTAACTCTGCCAATAACATTTGACCAGTAGTCATTTATGCCAATAACATTTGACCAGTAGTCATTAATGCCAATAACATTTGACCAGTAGTCATTTATGCCAATAACATTTGACCAGTAGTCATTTATGCCAATAACATTTGGCCAGTAGTTAGTTATGCCAATAACATTTGACCAAACGTCATTTATGCCAATAACATTTGACCAGTAGTCAGTTATGCCAATAACATGTCAATAGTATCCAAATATTTAATACATTTGAATGAAAATATGATGTAGTCAAAAGAAAAGGCTCAATCATATGATGTCACTGTTATGACATATATACAAATAAACCAGAATGTAATGTGTATTGACATTTCCAGTGAAAGTGCCAAGTAGCATATGTTGAAATTGTAATGTTACATTGCATATGTGACATCAACATCCAGATGTTTATATCTTCAATCAATTGGTAATTAGGTTAAATGTTTGGAAGCTCAGAAACACACACACACACACACACACACACACACACACACACACACACACACACACACACATAATGTAAGAAGAAAAAGAATTAAAAATACTGCAAAATTATTTTTTCAGTTTACTAACGAACAACACTGACTTAGTGATGCAAAATATACAGTATAACACTAAGGGTATGATTGTGTATCTAGATCTTCATTCATGACTTTGTTTGACCAATTATTTGTTTCATTATGGAAAGGTAATTGTTGGGAAGACATTTATCAAACTGAGCAATTAGCCAGTTAACAAAAGCAGATATCATAATTTACAGCATTTATCAGACTAATAGGGAGTAGTTTCATAAAATGGACCTTTCCGTTTTTCTAAACGAACATTTCAGATATATTTTAACAAATACAATGGGTTTGGTCATTTGACATAGAAAGATTTCTGTTCATTAGGTGTTGGGTCCAGGCTTTGTAGCTTTTTACATCAAATACCAATCTATGGCTTGGAAAAGCAAACTGATAAGTCATACAAATGTGAAACATAAAAAACATGCATGTAATTAGAGTCTTGTGAATGTGTGGTCATTAAATGATTCAAAGAAATATTTATGATCTTTTAGAGTTTAAGAACCCATTAGCTGACTTCAACTATTGTTTTGAGATCTTTGAAAAAAAGGGAAATATCAACTTCAAGCCTGCATCATGCAGGTATTGCTTGAATTTTTTAGTAGTAAAGATCTCTTTAAGAGGCCTTGCCTGTTTTAATACTTACCTTGTATTTACATTATATATTTTATATTTGGCTATAGTGGAATGTCTGTAGATCTAAAAAAAAAGAGGTAATTAAAGGTAAAACAGAATTAAAATTTAAATTAAATCTATTTAGTAGTACATTTTAAATAAAGTCAATCAAGAAAACTGTGCATCATTACATTTACAGTATAGTGTTAAGCATATTTCAAGATCAATGGGCACAGCAATTGAAGAGTTAATTCAGTCAGATCTTCAGCAATTGAAGAGTTAATTCAGTCAGATCTTCAGTAATTGAAGAGTTAATTCAGTCAGATCTAATATACATGCTTTGATGTCAAAATCTGCAAAGCTGTCTAATATACTGCACACACTCACCTTTGCTCTATATAGTCACTCTATTGATATACATAACTGTTAACCTGAATGACATAAATGTTAACCTGAATGACATAAATATGGACCTAACTGACATAAATGTAGAGCTGAATGACATAAATGTGGACCTAAATGACATAAATATGGACATAACTGACATAAATGTGGACCTAACTGACATAGATGTTGACCGAAATTACATAAATATGGACCTGAATGACAAACATGTGGACCTATATGACATAAATATTGACCTCAATGACATAAATGTGGACCTAAATGACATAAATGTGGACCTGAATGACAAATGTTGACCTGAATGACATAAATGTGGATGTAAATGACATAAATGTGGACCAAATATGACATAAATGTGGACCTAAATGACATAAATGTGGACCTAAAAGACATAAATATGGACCTTTATGACAAATGTTGACCTGAATTACATAAATGTGGACCTAAATGACATAAATGTGGACCAAATATGACATAAATTTGGACCTAAATGATATAAATGTGGACCTAAATGACATAAATGTGGACCTAAATGACGTAAATGTGGACCTGAATGACATAATTGGTGATCTCAGTAGTTAGAAATTCAGAGAACAATTTTTTTTTTTTGTTTGTTACCTAGACATGTTAGAAGTGAATAACAGTTCACCTTACAGGTCTGAATTGGACAGTTTGTCATCATCGTCAGCTGAATAATGCTTATAATCAGAATAAACTTCACCAGTTTCAGTTTCCATATGGTTTGTACAACTCCATTGCATAGATAAATGTTTCCATATGGTTTGTACAATGCAGTGCATAGGTAAATGTTTCCAAATGGTTTGTACAACTGCAGTGCATATGTTGTTGTTGTTGTTGGGTTTAAAGCCATTTTTCAGCACACGATAGGCTATTCATGGCGGCCAGTATTAATGGTGGAGGAAGAAACTGGGAAATCACTGGAAAGAACCACCGACCCACGTGAAGCTACTGGCAAGCTTTCTCACATATCCACATTCGCCTAATCCTAGACTCGAAATGCATTGCATAGATAAATGTTTCCAAATGGTTTGTACAACTGCAGTGAATAGGTAAATGTTTCCAAATGGATTGTGCAACTGCAGTGCACAGGTAAATGTTTCCATATGGTTTGTACAACTGCAGTGCATAGATAAATGTTTTCATATGGTTTGTACAACTGCAGTGCATAGATAAATGTTTTCATATGGTTTGTACAACTGCAGTGCATAGGCAAATGTTTCCAAATGGTTTGTACAACAGCAGTGCATAGGTAAATGTTTCCAAATGGTTTGTACAATGCAGTGCATAGGTAAATGTTTTCATATGGTTTGTACAATGCAGTGCATAGGTAAATGTTTCCAAATGGTTTGTACAATGCAGTGCATAGGTAAATGTTTCCAAACAGTTTGTACAACAGCAGTGCATAGGTAAATGTTTCCAAATGGTTTTTGTACAATGCAGTGCATAGGTAAATGTTTCCAAATGGTTTGTACAATGCAGTGCATAGGTAAATGTTTCCAAACAGTTTGTACAACAGCAGTGCATAGGTAAATGTTTCCAAATGGTTTGTACAATGCAGTGCATAGGTAAATGTTTCCAAATGGTTTGTACAATGCAGTGCATAGGTAAATGTTTCCAAATGGTTTGTACAATGCAGTGCATAGGTAAATGTTTCCAAATGGTTTGTAAAATGCAGTGCATAGGTAAATGTTTCTAAATGGTTTGTAAAATGCAGTGCATAGGTAAATGTTTCCAAATGGTTTGTACAATGCAGTGCATAGGTAAATGTTTCCAAATGGTTTGTACAATGCAGTGCATAGGTAAATGTTTCCAAATGGTTTGTACAATGCAGTGCATAGGTAAATGTTTCCAAATGGTTTGTACAATGCAGTGCATAGGTAAATGTTTCCAAATGGTTTGTACAACAGCAGTGCATAGGTAAATGTTTCCAAATGGTTTGTACAATGCAGTGCATAGGTAAATGTTTCCAAATGGTTTGTACAATGCAGTGCATAGGTAAATGTTTCCATATGGTTTGTACAATGCAGTGCATAGGTAAATGTTTCCAAATGGTTTGTACAATGCAGTGCATAGGTAAATGTTTCCATATGGTTTGTACAATGCAGTGCATAGGTAAATGTTTCCAAATGGTTTGTACAATGCAGTGCATAGGTAAATGTTTCCAAATGGTTTGTACAACAGCAGTGCATAGGTAAATGTTTCCAAATGGTTTGTACAATGCAGTGCAGAGGTAAATGTTTCCAAATGGTTTGTACAATGCAGTGCATAGGTAAATGTTTCCAAATGGTTTGTACAACAGCAGTGCATAGGTAAATGTTTCCAAATGGTTTGTACAATGCAGTGCAGAGGTAAATGTTTCCAAATGGTTTGTACAATGCAGTGCATAGGTAAATGTTTTCATATGGTTTGTACAATGCAGTGCATAGGTAAATGTTTCCAAATGGTTTGTACAATGCAGTGCATAGGTAAATGTTTCCATATGGTTTGTACAATGCAGTGCATAGGTAAATGTTTCCAAATGGTTTGTACAATGCAGTGCATAGGTAAATGTTTCCAAATGGTTTGTACAATGCAGTGCATAGGTAAATGTTTCCAAATGGTTTGTACAATGCAGTGCATAGGTACAAGTTTAAAAAGAGCAGCTGAGTATGATCATACAGTGATACTTCAGATAATATCATGATTCTTAAAATTCTGATCTTATATAATATTCATGTTCATTCATAAGTCTAAAACATAAATAGCATTTACTGAAATATATACAGGTGTATGTATGTATATATATATCCGCATTTCTACATTACTAAAGCAAGACTGTAAAAGGTATGCAATAATGGAAACTATGACATTAATTATACACTTTATATTTGTAAATAAAATTTTATTTTTGCAAATAATAATACTTTATAATAAATAATAAATAACAATACTTTATATTTGTAAATAACAATACTTTGGGGACAAGAACATAGCCAGTTGGGTTGTGGTACTTGCAATTTGTGCCAAAACTTGCTGCATGGGTTTGATTTCTACGTGTAAAGAATAATAACTCTCTGTGTGTATGTGTGTGTGTCTGTGTATGCATGTGTGTATGTATGTGTGTGTTTGTGTAACAAAAAATATCATTTGGCTCCATCTGATGGTAAAACACAAAATAAGTCATCATTTAGATCTCTCGTGCCATCTATATAAATACATCTTTAACTTCATCTGTCTGTCTGTCTCAAAAGAGAAGCTATTTATTATCTGACATTCCATAACAACAAAGTTTGGCTCACTATGACAGTCTATTAAAAGACAGTTTTAGTTATATTTGACAGTCTATAAAAAGGGTTGTCTTAGGTCTCTCTCTCTCTCTCTCTCTCTCTCTCTCTCTCTCTCTGACTTTCTATATTATTAATTTGTCTTGTACTCAATCTTAAATTTACATCTTATTACATGTATTTAGCCCAGTCCAACTGTCTGTGAAACAAAATATGTTCTACAAAAAGAAGTTGCCATTAGACTCATTAATGTAGCGGTCTATAAAAAGAACTTGTCTTGTGGCTCAGTCTATTGTCTATAAAAATGTGTTATTTGATTCAGTGTAACAGTCTACTAAAAGAAGTAATCATTTGACTCAATCTGGCAGTCTATAAAAAGTTGTCATTTCACTCAGATTATCAAAAGAAGTAGTCATTTGACTCATTTGTAACAGTCTATAAAAAGACATTTTCCTTTGACTCAGTGTAATGGTCTATAAATAGCTGTTGTCATTTGATTCATTTGTAACAGTCTGTAAAAATACATTGTCCTTTTACTCAATGTAATGGTCTATAAATAACTGTTTTCATTTGACTCATTTGTAACAGTCTACAAAAAGACATTGTCGTTTGACTCAATGTATTGATCTATAAATAGCTGTTGTTATTTGACTCATTTGTAACAGTCTACAAAAAGACATTGTCTTTTGACTCAATGTAATGGCCTATAAATAGCTGTTTTCATTTGACTCATTTGTAACAGTCTATAAAAAGACATTTTCCTTTGACTCAGTGTAATGGTCTATAAATAGCTGTTGTCATTTGATTCATTTGTAACAGTCTATAAAAAGACATTGTCCTTTTACTCAATGTAATGGTCTATAAATAGCTGTTGTCACTTGACTTATTTGTAACAGTCTATAAAGAGACATTGTCCTTTGTCTCAATGTAATGGTCTATAAATAGCTGTTGTCATTTGACTCATTGGTAACAGTCTGTAAAACAATGGTTGTGCTCTGGCAGATATACATGTATCACTGGTCATTGAATACTTACTTGATGTACATCATATGAAAGTAGTACATACTGTTTATCTGCAGATAATTTGAAATTATGTGCATCCAATTCTCTCTGAAAAATAATATGTGAAGCACTAATTACTGCAACAGTTGAAATCCCAGTTTGAAGAAACAGGGTACAGATTAATAAAGACATTGACAGAATCTTTTGCTTAGTTTTGTTGCAAAAGATATATGTAAAAATACACTCTGTCCTAGTTATATGAAAAGACCCAGAAGAATGAAAAGAAGTAAGTAAAAGATAGGACAAGAATCAAAGAATGAAAAGATGAAAATGTCATCTTTAAAAAATAGTAGTTGCTGATAGTAACCTTCTACCAAGAACTTTTGATCTTTTCTTACTCTAAAATTGGCACAAAAATAAATCTCCACTAAGCATACACCCCTTCTTAAAATAGAACTGGTAATCAAGTTATTGCTGAAACAAAGCTAAAAATGCTGCACTATGGTTTTGAATGGGTTTTCCTTATATATGTATGCATTTATGTATGGTCCATAACAAAAGCGCTGACAAAAGTGCACCAACATATGCACACAATGCTAAACAACCCTGATAAAAGTGAGTATGACAAAACCATGCAGGTATAAATTAAGTTAAAGTAAACAATGTGTAGGGTTAAATATATTGGTTGAATTCTTGTGAGGGATCACATAGAACATTAGCATTTAGAGTAATAACCTCAGTAAATGTTAAATGAAACATTTGACATGTTAAAATCACAATTATTTCTTATTTTGTTTAATATTTTTTCTTACATTGAAGAACTATAGGCTAAGAACTCAGAAAATTAATTTAAAAGTGATGTGCTTTATATTAAATTTTTTGTTAATTTTTCAAGCTGTATGTTTAAACTTAGGAGAGCATCTTACCAATATTATACTAAACAAATAAATTATATAAATGTTAAAAAAAATAGTATTTGCTTTTTTATTTTTGAGTGATATTATTTTTTGGTTATTTACATTTTTCGCACAGTGCATGTCAGTGCACTTTTGTCCAGGTGCTTTTGTCAGCATGCTGTTGTCATGGCACAGTTTTGTCATCACACGTTTGTCCAGTCAACATGTATGTATGTATGTATGTATGTATGTATGTATGTATGTATGTATGTATGTATGTATGTATGTATGTATGTATGTATGTATGTATGTATGTATGTATGTATGTATGTATGTATGTATTCATCACTACATTTTCTGTTCCAAAATAAAGATCTTTGCTTCCACTCATTTAGGTCACAGATTATAATTCTTATTATTGATTCTTTATGGACATTTTCTAAATGTCATTTTAAAGTTGTCATGGAGTAATAGTTCAATCTTCAACCTACATAAAATGTTTGTCATTGGAAATCAGACTTTTGTGTCTATAGTGTATCATTTCATTTAATACAATTACTTTGATATAAAAACTAAAAGGTACTTTAGAGTATTCTAGAATAGGAATATGGACAATGTTGCTATATCCTTTGAATGCCACTAGAGTAGTCCAGCATAGGAATTTGGAAAATTGGAAAAAGTTGCTATGACATTTCAAGTAGAATGCTACACTTTTCAAATACTATAGAGTAATCTGGCATAGATCTGAAGATGCTTTTACTGAATTTGATGTGGAATCCTACACTTTTAATTCTTGCCATAAGCTGAAACACCTTGAATGATTCTAGCACTATCATCAGGCCAGATGTACTCAGGAAGGTTCTTATTAGGACAGATGTACTCACAAAGGTTATTTTATGACAGATGTACTCACAAAGGTTCTTATTAGGACAAATGTACTCACAAAGGTTCTTATTAGGACAAATGTACTCACAAAGGTTCTTATTAGGACAAATGTACTCACAAAGGTTCTTATTAGGACAAATGTACTCACAAAGGTTCTTATTAGGACAGATGTACTCACAAAGGTTATTTTATGACAGATGTACTCACAAAGGTTCTTATTAGGACAGATGTACTCACAAAGGTTCTTATTAGGACATCATTTCATTGTCAAAGTAGGTAATAATTTTAAAACACTCAGAAAATTTCAGACAATTCATACATCATCTGTGATGTTTTTTGCAGGCTTACAAATAGAGATGGGGACTTACCATTTACTGCTGGATGGGGCTTTAAAATGGAATAATTATTATTTCTTTTACTTCAAACTGATTTCTTTTCAACTACTACAATGGATGCAGTTAATTTTTGCTTTTCTTCAAATCACTACAAGACAGATTATATTGTCAAACTGTTTGGTTGCCAGACATGTTTTCTTTCAAAAATTTCCCAAGACTCACTCTCCTCATATTAAATGGTAGGTCCTTAAGGTAGTGCTCTACAGTTTCCTATTTAGCATAGGTTAGAATTTTAAAGAAAAAGAATTTCCCTGGTTTTCCTCACTAGTTATACTGGCTATTTAACAAAGACTTTGAATATATTAGGTATTATTCTAATTCCCTTTATTTTCGTGCATGATTGATGGGTGTAATATGGATTATAGAGTATACAGCTTGGCCTTACTCCAGATGTGTACCTTTCAAAAAAGTGCTAGCTTCACTTGCTCATTTTCACTTCTTGAACTTGATGTAAATTTTATTTAAAAAAAAGAGCTGATACCTTTTTTCACTTTTTATATTTTTGGTAATTCATTGTACTTTCAGTTGCTGGTATTATCTAGTATGGCAAACTTCATTTTCCCTATTTTAATAGCTGCCAAGGATAGTGTACTTTAGGCAAATTCAGGTTGATTTTTGGAGCACAAGGGAGCAGTCATTTTAATTAGCAGTGTGCTAAGATCATGTACATTTTCCATAAGAACAATATCCAAAGAAATGTCAACAATATTATGTGAAAGTAGCATAGAGGTATGCCAACATTCCACTGTACATGTTTTAAATGCAAACAAATTCACTTTAAATACATCAATCTCTCAAAAGTACATAATTACTGAGGAGCACCACCTGAATAGACTTATAATTTTGGTGTCACATCTACATGAATTGAACATCTGAGGTGTGCCAAATGACATGCAAAAGGAGAGCTAGCCATTATTGTTTAGTTATGGTCATTAAGAAGCAACAAAACTAAGGTATAGGGATTACCTACAAGTGTGGAATAAATGCAGTATCATTAGTAATTACTTACAAATGTGGAATTATACATGATAAAGGCAGTCTCATTAGTAATTACTTACGAATGTGGAATTATCACTGATAAAGGCAGGCTCATTAGTGATTACTTACAAATGTGGAATTATCCATGATAAAGGCAGTGGCATTAGTCATTACTTACAAATGTGGAATTATCCCTGATAAAGGCAGTCTCATTAGTGATTACTTACAAATGTGGAATTATCCATTATAAAGCCAGTGGCATTAGTGATTACTTACAAATGTGGAATTATCCATTATAAAGACAGTGTCATTAGTGATTACTTACAAATGTGGAATTATCCATGATAAAGGCACTCTCATTAGTGATTATTTACAAATGTGGAATTATCCATGACAAAGGCAGTCTCATTAGTGATTACTTACAAATATAGAATTATCCATGATAAAAGCAGTGTCATTATTGATTTCTTACAAATGTGGAATTATCCATGATAAAGGCAGTTTCATTAGTAAATACTTACAAATGTGGAATTATCCCTGATAAAGGCAGTCTCATTAGTGATTACTTACAAATGTGGAATTATCCATGATAAAGGCAGTCCCATTAGTGATTACTAACAAATGTGGAATTATCCATGATAAAGGCAGTCTCATTAGTGATTACTTACAAATGTAGAATTATCCATGATAAAAGCAGTGTCATGACTACTTACAAATGTGGAATTATCCATTATTAAGGCAGTCTCATTAGTAATTACTTACAAATGTGGGATTATCCATTATAAAGGCAGTGTCATTAGTGATTACTTACAAAAGTGGATTTATCCATTATAAAGGCAGTGTCATTAGTAATTACTAAAAATGTAGAATTATCCATGATAAAGGCAGTCTCATTAGTGATTACTTATGAATGTGGAATTATCCATTATAAAGACAGTGTCATTAGTGATTACTTACAATCGTGGAATTATCCATGATAAAGGCAGTCTCATTAGTAATTACTAACAAATGTGGAATTATCCCTGATAAAGGCAGTCTCATTAGTGATTACTTACAAGTGTGGAATTATCCATGATAAAGGCAGTCTCATTAGTCATTACTTACAAATGTGGAATTATCCATTATAAAGACAGCGTCATTAGTGAATACTTACAAATGTGGAATTATCCCTGATAAAGGCAGTCTCATTAGTGATTACTTAAACATGTGGAATTATCCATGATAAAGGCAGTCTCATTAGTAATTACATACAAATGTGGAATTATCCCTGGTAAAGGCAGTCTCATTAGTGATTACTTACAAATTTGGATTTATCCATGATAAAGGCAGTCCAATTAGTGATTACTTACAAATGTGGAATTATCCATGATAAAGGCAGTCTCATTAGTAATTACTAACAAATGTGGAATTATCCCTGATAAAGGCAGTCTCATTAGTGATTACTTACAAGTGTGGAATTATCCATTATAAAGACAGTGTCATTAGTGACTACTTACAAATGTGGAATTATCCCTGATAAAGGCAGTCTCATTAGTGATTACTTAAACATGTGGAATTATCCATGATAAAGGCAGTCCCATTAGTAATTACATACAAATGTGGAATTTACCCTAGTAAAGGCAGTCTCATTAGTGATTACTTACAAATTTGGATTTATCCATGATAAAGGCAGTCCAATTAGTGATTACTTACAAATGTGGAATTATCCATGATAAAGGCACTCTCATTAGTGATTACTTACAAATGTTGAATTATCCATGATAAAAGCAGTGTCATTAGTTATTACTTACAAATGTGGAATTATCCATTATAAAGGCAGTTTCATTAGTGATTACTTACAAATGTGGGATTATCCGTTACAAATGCAGTGTCATTAGTGATTACTTACAAATGTCGAATTATCCATTATAAGGGCAGTGTCATTAGTGATTACTTACAATTTTGGAATTATCCATTATAAAGACAGTGTCATTAGTGATTACTTACAAATGTGGAATTATCCATGATAAAAGCAGTGTCATTAGTTATTACTTACAAATGTGGAATTATCCATTATAAAGGCAGTTTCATTAGTGATTACTTACAAATGTGGGATTATCCATTACAAATGCAGTGTCATTAGTGATTACTTACAAATGTCGAATTATCCATTATAAGGGCAGTCTCATTAGTGATTACTTACAAATATGAGATTATCCATTTTAAATGCAGTGTCATTAGTGATTACTTACAAATGTCAAATTATCCATTATAAGGGCAGTGTCATTAGTGATTACTTACAATTGTTGAATTATCCATTATATAGACAGTGTCATTAGTGATTACTTACAAATGTGGAATTATCCCTGATAAAGGCAGTCTCATTATTGATTACTTACAAATGTGGAATTATCCCTGATAAAGGCAGTTTCATTAGTGATTACTTACAAATGTGGGATTATCCATTAAAAAGACAGTGTCATTAGTGTTTACTTACAAATGTAGAATTATCCATTATAAGGGCAGTGTCATTAGTGATTACTTACAAATGTGGAATTATCCATTATAAAGACAGTGGCATTAGTGATTACTTACAAATGTTGAATTATCCATTATAAAGACAGTGTCATTAGTGATTACTTACAAATGTGGAATTATCCATGATAAAGGCAGTGTCATTAGTGATTATTTACAAATGTGGAATTATCCATGATAAAGGCAGTGGCATTAGTGATTACTTACAAATGTGGAATTATCCATTATTAGGACAGTGTCCATAGTGATTACTTACAAATGTGGAATTATCCATGATAAAGGCAGTCTCATTAGTGATTACTTACAAATGTGGAATTATCCATGATAAAGGCAGTGGCATTAGTGATTACTTACAAATGTGGAATTATCCATGATAAAGGCAGTGGCATTAGTGATTACTTACAAATGTGGAATTATCCATGATAAAGGCAGTGGCATTAGTGATGCAATTATGCTCTATTAAAGATCCTTCATAATTCCTGTAGACAAATTTTTCTTCCCCTGAAATACAAATAAAATGTACCATGCTACATATAGAACAAACTATATGCCATATACTTGTATCTTATGCTGGAAACATTAATTGTATGGTGTGACATATACTTGTATCTTATAAAATATATATTAATTGTATGGTGTGTCATATAATTGTATCTTATAAAAGATACATCAATTGTATGGTGTGTCATATACTTGTATCTTATAAAATATATATCAATTGTATGGTGTATCATATACTTGTATCTTGTGTCATATACTTGTATCTTATGCTGGAAACATTAATTGTATGGTGTGTCATGTACTTGTATTTTATAAAATATATATTAATTGTATGGTGTGTCATATACTTGTATCTTATAAAATATATATCAATTGTATGGTGTATCATATACTTGTATCTTGTGTCATATACTTGTATCTTATGCTGGAAACATTAATTGTATGGTGTGTCATGTACTTGTATTTTATAAAAAATATATTAATTGTATGGTGTGTCATATACTTGTATCTTATAAAAGATACATCTTATAAAAGATACATCAATTGTATGGTGTGTCATATACATGTATCTTATAAAATATATGTCAATTGTATGGTGTGTCATATACTTGTATCTTATAAAAGATACATCAATTGTATGGTGTGTCATATACTTGTATCTTATAAAAGATACATCAATTGTATGCTGTGTCCTATACTTGTATCTAATATAAGATATATGAATTGTATTGTCTGTCATATATTTGTATCTAATATGACATATATTAATTGTATGGTGTGTCATATACTTGTATCTAACATGAGATATATTAATTGTATGGTGTGTCATATACTTATATCTAATATGATATATACTTGTATCTAGTATGATATATACTTGCATCTAATATGAGATATATTAGCTGTATGATGTCATAGACTATCTAATATGAGATATATGAATTGCATGGTTTGTCATATACTTGTATCTAATATGAGATATATTAAATGTATGGTTTGTCATATACTTGTATCTAATATGATATATATGAATTGTATGGTGTCCCTAATACTTATGCCTAATTTGATGGATGTTCTAGTAAGAAAACATGTATGATGATAAAATAATAGTCTTATATTTTCCTTGCATTCCATAATAATGAAATTGAGAAGAAAATATAATCTTAATACATGTATATAACTCTAGTGATCTCGGGATCACCTGGAGCGTGTGAAGAACAATGAGGTGCTTCAACAGACCAAAATTCAGAGCATGGTCACACTTCTCCGCCAAAGTCGCATCACATGGCTGGGCCATGTGCATCGAATGGATGATGGACGGATCCCCAAAGACCTCTACTCTAAGCTTGCATCAGGCAGAAGATCAATAGGATGGCCACATCTTCGCTTCAAGGATGTCTGCAAGCAGGATATGAAAGCTCTTGGAAGAGAGGTCAACACCTGGGAACAGCTTGCCCTCGACAAGTCCAACTGGCGACATGCTCTGTACACAGGTCTGAAAGCCAGTGAGGAAAAATTACGACAGCTCGCTGATGAGAAAAGATCTCAGAGGAAGAGGATGCAGTTCCAACCAAGACCTGATTCATACTTCAGGTGTAGCAACTGTAGCAAGGATTGCCACTCCTGTGAGGGACTTTATAGTCACAGAAGACACTGCACAGCTACAAACTAGGATACCTTTCATGGGCGCATTTCATTCATCTCTCGAGACTAATGGAAGCCAACCACCAACTCTAGAGATATTATTTACATCTATCCATCCATCCATCTCCATCCATCCATCCATTAATCCATCCATCCATCCATAGATACATACATACATGCATTCACAAAGACTGACATACATGCATGCATACAAATAAAGATATACAACTAAGTAATATAGAACACAAAAAAGCTGGATGAGTCATATTGTTATGTATCACCCTCTTGTTTGGAATATAATTAAATATTAAAAATAAAAAGCACTAGTCCAGTAGGATTGTACTGTAGGAAACCATATGTTCTTTGCTTGGATTTTACATAGAAGTAAATGTTGCATAGCATATTGGTTGTGTTGTGCTGGCATAAAGCATTAGAGTTCTAAATAACATAGGGTCCATGTAGTGTTGGTGCAAAGCACTGAAGATCTGAATAAATACTTATGGTTCAAAACTAGATATAGGTGAAATGCTGTATATGAAAAGATTGTCAGATAAATAAGAAAATAGGTCATTGATTCAGATTCTGAACCGGTATACATCCAGAAATATATGGCCATTCAGACTTGTACTCATAAAACAATCAATATATGTGTACATAATAAATAATGATATAAATAATTTGAATTAAAAAAACAATGGCAAATTGCTACTTTGTAAGTGAATTTAGTTAATTAATTCTCAGCATGGCAATAAAAACATTCTTTGAGTTAAAGATAAAGGCAACAATGTCACTATTAAGAGACAATGCCTCTGTGTGTGTGTGTGTGTGTGTGTGTGTATGTGTGTGTGTGTGTGTGTGTGTCCACAGTGGAATATAATGAAGACATATCATACCAGAAAGCCATATTGGATGGAAATACTTTGTTTTATACTCCTGATCCAAGAAGTCCTCAAATGTAAATTTTTCTCCAATCTTCTTATCAGTATCACCTGTCAATATATAAAAATGAATGCTGTTAAATTTAATGCAAACACATGAAACTGATCAGTATCACCTGGCAATACATAAAAATGAATGCTGTTAAATTTAATGCAAACACATGAAACTGATCAATATTGCCTGGCAATACATAAAAATGAATGCTGTTAAATTTAATGCAAACACATGAAACTGATCAGTATCACCTGGCAATACATAAAAATGAATGCTGTTAAATTTAATGCAAACACATGAAACTGATCAATATTGCCTGGCAATACATAAAAATGAATGCTGTTAAATTTAATGCAAACACATGAAACTGATCAATATTGCCTGGCAATACATAAAAATGAATGCTGTTAAATTTAATGCAAACACATGAAACTGATCAATATTGCCTGGCAATACATAAAAATGAATGCTGTTAAATTTAATGCAAACACATGAAACTGATCAGTATCACCTGGCAATACATAAAAATGAATGCTGTTAAATTTAATGCAAACACATGAAACTGATCAGTATCACCTGGCAATACATAAAAATGAATGCTGTTAAATTTAATGCAAACACATGAAACTGATCAGTATCACCTGGCAATACATAAAAATGAATGCTGTTAAATTTAATGCAAACACATGAAACTGATCAATATTGCCTGGCAATACATAAAAATGAATGCTGTTAAATTTAATGCAAACACATGAAACTGATCAGTATCACCTGGCAATACATAAAAATGAATGCTGTTAAATTTAATGCAAACACATGAAACTGATCAATATTGCCTGGCAATACATACAAATGAATGCTGTTAAATTCAATACATACAAATTTACCAATGAAAAAACTGCATGTATACAATGTAAAATCATTGTGCATGTTTAGTTATAGATGTGATTAGGAGTGTTCTTTTATAGTTGTGATTAGGAGTGAAACCCTATTTATGTGTGTTATTTTATTTTATATCTATAATTATAAGTGTGCCTAATAGTCTTTATGCATGTTCTTTTATTACAGTTATTACGAGTGCAACCATCCTTATGTGTCCATTTCTATCTGTGCTAAGGATTGCAACCATCTTTATGTTTTCCTTTATAGCTATAATTACAAGTGTAATTGTTTTTATGTGTATATTTATAGCTGTGATTATGCGTGTAACAGTCAACATATTTATTTATTGCTGTAATCACAACTGTAACAGTCTTTACATGTACATTTACAGCTGTAATAAGGAGTCTATCAATCTTTATGTGTGCTATTTGATATCGGAAATTACAATTGTAACTAACAGTCTTATGCATGTCTGCTTACAGCTGTGATTAGGAGTGCAACCATTTTATGTGTACTTTATTTGTTGTGATTACAACTGCAGCCATCTTTATGTGTTCCTTATTAGTTGTGATTACAACTGCAGCCATCTTTATGTGTTCCTTATTAGTTGTGAGTAACAACTACAGCCATCTTTATGTGTTCCTTATTAGTTGTGATTACAACTGCAGCCATCTTTATGTGTTCCTTATTAGTTGTGAGTAACAACTACAGCCATCTTTATATTTTCCTTATTAATTGTGATTACAACTGCAGCCATCTTTATGTGTTCCTTATTAGTTGTGAGTAACAACTACAGCCATCTTTATATTTTCCTTATTAGTTGTGATTACAACTGCAACCATCTTTATGTGTTCCTTATTAGTTGTGATTATGAGTGTAACCATCTTTATTTGTTCATCTATAGCTGTGATTATGAGTTCAACCATTTTTATGTGTTCCTATATAGCTATGATTATGGTTGCATCCACCTTTACACATTCCTTTATAGTAATAATTACATGTAACAGTCTTTGTATTCATTTACAGCTGTGATCATGAGTGTATCAGTCTGTATGTGTTTATTTATAGCTGTAATTGCAAGAGTAGCATCATATGTGTTTATTTATAGCTGTAATTACAAGTGTAACGGTCTGTATGTATTCATTTATAGCTGTGATTACAAGTGTAACAGTCTGTATGTATTCATTTATAGCTGTAATTACAAGTGTAACAGTCTGTATGTATTCATTTATAGCTGTGATTACAAGTGTAACAGTCTGTATGTATTCATTTATAGCTGTAATTACAAGTGTAACAGTCTGTATGTATTCATTTATAGCTGTGATTACAAGTGTAACAGTCTGTATGTATTCATTTATAGCTGTAATTACAAGTGTAACAGTCTGTATGTATTCATTTATAGCTGTGATTACAAGTGTAACAGTCTGTATGTATTCATTTATAGCTGTGATTACAAGTGTAACAATCTGTATGTATTCATTTACAGCTGTGATTACAAGTGTAAGTCTGTATGTATTCATTTACAGCTGTGATTACAAGTGTAACAGTCTGTATGCATTCATTTACAGCTGTTATTACAAGTGTAACAGTCTGTATGTATTCATTTACAGCTGTATTCATTTACAGCTGTGATTACAAGTGTAGCAACATGTGTTTTTTTAGCTGAGATTACAAGTATAACAGTCTGTATGTATTCATTTACAGCTGTGATTATAAGTATAACAGTCTGTATGTATTCATTTACAGCTGTGATTATAAGTATAACAGTCTGTATGTATTCTTTATAGCTGTGATTACAAGTGTAGCATCATATGTGTTTATTTTATAGCTGTAATGACAAGTGTAGCATCATATGTGTTCATTTATAGCTGTAATGACAAGTGTAGCATCATATGTGTTCATTTATAGCTGTGATTGCAAGTGTAGCATCATATGTGTTTATTTATAGCTGTGATTACAAGTGTAGCATCATATGTGTTTATTTATAGCTGTAATGACAAGTGTAGCATCATATGTGTTCATTTATAGCTGTGATTACAAGTGTAGCATCATATGTGTTTATTTATAGCTGTGATTACAAGTGTAGCATCATATGTGTTTATTTATAGCTGTAATGACAAGTGTAGCATCATATGTGTTCATTTATAGCTGTGATTACAAGTGTAGCATCATATGTGTTTATTTATAGCTGTGATTACAAGTGTAGCATCATATGTGTTTATTTATAGCTGTAATGACAAGTGTAGCATCATATGTGTTTATTTATAGCTGTAATGACAAGTGTAGCATCATATGTGTTTATTTATAGCTGTAATGACAAGTGTAGCATCATATGTGTTCATTTATAGCTGTGATTACAAGTGTAGCATCATATGTGTTTATTTATAGCTGTAATGACAAGTGTAGCATCATATGTGTTTATTTATAGCTGTAATGACAAGTGTAGCATCATATGTGTTCATTTATAGCTGTGATTACAAGTGTAGCATCATATGTGTTTATTTATAGCTGTGATTACAAGTGTAGCATCATATGTGTTTATTTATAGCTGTGATTACAAGTGTAGCATCATATGTGTTTATTTATAGCTGTGATTACAAGTGTAGCATCATATGTGTTTATTTATAGCTGTAATGACAAGTGTAGCATCATATGTGTTTATTTATAGCTGTAATGACAAGTGTAGCATCATATGTGTTCATTTATAGCTGTAATGACAAGTGTAGCATCACATTTGTTTTTATTTATAGCTGTGATTACAAGTGTAGCATCATATGTGTTTATTTATAGCTGTAATGACAAGTGTAGCATCATATGTGTTTATTTATAGCTGTGATTACAAGTGTAGCATCATATGTGTTTATTTATAGCTGTAATGACAAGTGTAGCATCAAATGTGTTTATTTATAGCTGTGATTACAAGTGAAGCATCATATGTGTTCATTTATAGCTGTGATTACAAGTGTAGCATCATATGTGTTTATTTATAGCTGTAATGACAAGTGTAGCATCATATGTGTTCATTTATAGCTGTGTTTACAAGTGTAGCATCATATGTGTTCATTTATAGCTGTGATTACAAGTGTAGCATCATATGTGTTTATTTATAGCTGTGATTACAGGTGTAGCATCATATGTGTTTATTTATAGCTGTAATTACAAGTGTAGCATCATACGTGTTCATTTGTAGCTGTGATTACAAGTGTAGCATCATATGTGTTTATTTATAGCTGTGATTACAAGTGTAGCATCATATGTGTTCATTTATAGCTGTGATTACAGGTGTAGCATCATATGTGTTCATTTATAGCTGTAATGACAAGTGTAGCATCATATGTGCTCATTTATAGCTGTGATTACAAGTGTAGCATCATATGTGTTTTTTTATAGCTGTGATTACAGGTGTAGCATCATATGTGTTTATTTATAGCTGTAATTACAAGTGTAGCATCATACGTGTTCATTTATAGCTGTGATTACAAGTGTAGCATCATATGTGTTTATTTATAGCTGTAATGACAAGTGTAGCATCATATGTGTTCATTTATAGCTGTAATGACAAGTGTAGCATCATATGTGTTCATTTATAGCTGTGATTACAAGTGTAGCATCATATGTGTTTATTTATAGCTGTGATTACAAGTGTAGCATCATATGTGTTTATTTATAGCTGTAATTACAAGTGTAACAGTCTGCATATATTCATTTATAGCCATGATATTTGCAAATGAATTCAAAATAGTTCCATTGTGTTTCATACACTGAGAATCAGGCAACATATTAAAGTGTGCTCTGTAAATCTGTAATGGGAATCAATATTACGATTTCATTTGAGAAATACAATGAATGTATTTAAATATTTACCACAGATATTAGCTTCTTGAATATAGAAAGACAATGGTATATTTGTCACATACACCATCACAACTTAAACAACTATGGAGAGCTGTAACACGATCCATCATTACTGAAATAGCCACAGATGTATTGGTAATGTGATCTGTCATTACTAAAATAGCCACAGATGTATTGGTAATGCAATCTGTCATTACTGAAATAGCCATGGGGATATGTATAACACAATATATCATTACTGAAATAGCCACAGGTATGTTTCTAACATGATCTGTCCTTATTGAAATATCAAATGATATGTTTCTAACACAATCTATCATTACTAAAATAGATATGAGTATATTTTTAACACAATGCATCATGATTGAAACAGCTATGGGCATATTTGTAACACAATCTGTCATTACTAAAATAGCCATAGGTATATTTGAAACATGATATCTCATTACTGAAATATCAACATGTATATTGGCAACTCAATCTGTCATTATTGAAATGGCCATGGATATATTTGAAACATGATCTGTCATTATTTAAATAAGTAGCACACATGGAAGAGACAATGCTATAAGAATATTATACACCTTTTGGAACACGTTTAAGACCCAATTCCTTTTCAGTTGAATATAAAATTTGATATCTGTATGCATTTTGAGTATCAAATTAGGCGTGTGTATTGATTTGAATATTAAATTTGACATGTGTCATGATTTGGATATCACATTTGACATGTGTGTTGTTTTGAATATCAAATCTGACATATGTGTTGTTTTGGATGTCACATTTGATGTGTCTGTGTAGTTTGAGTAGCAGATTTAATATGTATATGCTGGTTTGTGTATCAAATATGACAAGTGAATGTTATTTTCTGAACAGTCTTTCTTGAATGCTTGCAATTCCTTGGATACACAAAAATAATCTAGAAAAGAGAGACTGAAATTCGGTTGCCAAAATATGTAGTCATGACAATTTGTTTCTAGGCTTGTAGACATGTGATTGTATTCAGCCAATCTTTAACAACTGACTTTCAAGGTAATTTTTTAGATCTCCATTCTGATATTTCTAAAATGTTAGATTGGAGACTGAATGTTTGAATGATACATATTTGAGGAGAATAGTTCAGAGGTGCATCACACTTTCGTGTTCAATTAGCAAAAGCTGATATTAGACGTGTCAAAAGTTGTCCCCCCTCCCTCCCTCCCCCTCTCTCTCTCTCTCTCTCTCTCTCTCTCTCTCTCTCTTTCTCTCTCTCTCTCTTTCTCTCTCTCTCTCTCTCTCTCTCTCTCTCTCTCTCTCTCTCTCTCTCTCTCTCTCTATATATATATATATATATATATATATATATATATATATATATATATATATATATCAATACACCAGTACAAAATTATAATAACGTATGCCATGGTCATGAAACAAGAGTACTAAATTTGAAAACTGCGCAAAAGATACAACCAAACGACCGCGTTTTCATTTCATCCGAATCGCATTAATATACCAGAATATAACCACACTGTGGCCGGTCTATTTGGTGCAGAAAAAAGCTAATAGCATGTTTTCTCAAATATCCAAGATACCCTAGTTGAGACTCAAACCGAAGCGGACAGTGGTAAAATGCTTGCGTTATATGTAAATGTGACGGCCATAGACCACTCGGCCATCCTTGACCTTACATAAGGGATCCAGCAGTCTCAATGTATATACTACTTATGCTACATTTTTCTAGACAACATACACAAATATTGAATGAGGATAATTCTAAGTATTTAAAGGCACCTCCTTTATGCAAATTCCTTGACACGCGTACAAAGTTTGATTGAAATTCCTTGACATGCGTACCAAGTTTGATTAAAATTCCTTGACACGTGTACCAAGTTTGATTAAAATTCCTTGACACGCGTACCAAGTTTGATTGAAATTACTGCACATGCGTATCAAGTTTGATTGAAATTACTTGACATGCGTACCAAGTTTGATTTAAATTCCTTGACACGCGTACCAAGTTTGATTGAAATTCCTTGACACGCGTACAAAGTTTGATTGAAATTCATTGACACACAAAGTTTGATTGAAATTCCTTGTCCCGCGTACCAAGTTTAATTGCTATTACTTGACACGCGTTCCAAGTTTGACTTAAATTCCTTGAAACGCGTACCAAGTTTGATTGAAATTCCTTCACATGCGTACCAAGTTTGATTGCAATTACTTTATACGCTTACCAAAAAACGTACCACTTTCGCTTAAAATTACTATAAACATGTATCATGTTTAATTGAACTTACTTTATAAACGTATCAAGTGTGATTAAAATTAATTTCTACGCGTATCAAGTTTGCTTAAAATTTCTTGTTTGAACAGTTATTCAAAAAACATTTTCACGTATCACACTATAATCTATATGAGGGTTCAGCAAAAAAGCTAAAATCTTGTTTAAAGACGTCTCCTCTATTACAGATTAAAATTAAACAATCAATAAATATAAAGTATACTTTAATATTTTGAGCACACAAGATTTCTTCAAAGATCATTTAATGGCAAAAAGGAAGGAATACATTTCCGTGGTTGTTATCTGTGTGTTAAATAGCTTTGACAAGTTTCTGTAGGTTTGTGCTGCCATAAATATTATTTATTAATTTTATCCGAGAACATCGGATTACCGAATAATAATGTCTTAATTATAAGTCACGTCGGTAATCAGAGGAGAACACTATGCCTCGAAGTTGCATAAATTTTACTTTTTAACAAAAAGTGTTCTGATGTCCTAATTGTCCGCAGGTGCAGTACCAATTTAATAGAAACATGATTTAGGAATAAGTCATGATTGAAGATACTGCCCATGCTCCGCAGTCGCGTATGCTGGACTTGATCCACCCGATCACTAACAAGATAACACGATGGAAGTTTATGTATGTCCCGATTCAGGTAAGCTTTGCATGGGTTATTCATTATTTCAATCAATGTGTTACACAGATTAACTATGGAGGGCAGAAATCATTTTTCATAAAGTGCCGTTCGACACTAAGGAGTTCGAATAGTACTGGATGATAAAGCGGTGAAGGCATCATTGTTAAAAGTCTGAATTCTATCCATTAAGTTACGTGGAGCCAAGCTATATTACAATTTAAACAACTGAATTAATTTATGCATATGGTATCAATGATTCAGGCTAGCTCACCCGGCTTTTAATATGCACTAGCCAATAATCTTGGAAGCACCTGCACTCGCGTTCAGACGGCAGACTGTTCAACCAGGCACGACTAAAGGCAATGAGCAAAGTAAGGAAAGCAACCATTAGGGACATGCTCTTTGCAGATGATGCTGCTATAGTTACTCACACATAAGCTGAACTACAACGCCTTATGGACCGCTTTGCTAAAGCATGTGATGAATTCGGGCTGACCATCAGCCTAAAGAAAACCAACGTGATGGCTCAGGATGCAGACCCTCCCAGTATAACCATTAACAACTACAAACTAGAAGTAGTCAGTGAGTTCACTTACCTTGACTCTACCATCACCAACAACCTCTCACTCGATGCCGAGCTCAATAAGCGGATTGGAAGGGCGTCAACAACTCTCTCTAGATTGTCGAAGAGAGAGTGGAACAACAACAAGCTGACATTAAACACTAAGATCACCGTGTACCGTGCCTGCGTGCTTAGCACTCTTCTGTATGCCAGCGAAACTTGGACCCGGTACACTTCTCAGGAAAAACGAATAAGCGCTTTTCACATGTGTTGTCCCCGTCGCATATTTGGGATCACCTGGAGCGATCGTGTGACAAACAACGAAGTGCTTCAACAGGCCAAAACTCCCAGCATGGTCACACTCCTCCGCAAACGTCGCATCAGATGGCTGGCCCATGTGCATCGAATGGATGATGGACGGATCCCCAAAGGCCATCTCTACTATAAGCTTTCTTCTGGCAGAAGATCAATAGGACGGCCACATCTTCGCTTCAAGGATGTCTGCAAGCAGGATATGAAAGCTCTTGGAATAAAGGTCAACTCCTGGGAAGAGCTTGCCCTCGACAAGTCCAGCTGGCGACATGCTCTGTACACAGGTCTGAAAGCCAGCGAGGAAAAGTTACGACAGCTCGCTGATGAGAAAAGATCTCAGAGAAAGAGGATGCAGTTCCAACCAAGACCTGATTCATACTTCAAGTGTAGCAACTGCAGCAAGGATTGCCACTCCCGTGTGGGACTTTATAGTCACAGAAGACGCTGCACAGCAACAAACTAGGACTCCTTTCATGGGCGCATTTCCATCGTCTCTCGAGACTAACGGAAGCCAACCAGTATCAACTGCGAACAGTCTTAGTGATAATTTTATATCATGCAGGATAAAATTTATATATAATCAAAATAACAATGGTCAAAGAATCGATCCTTGGGGGACTTCCGCGATTATAATTGAAATCAGAAATTTAACGATTCAGAACAACCTTTTACTTTCTTCCTGACAAATAACTCCTATTTTTTAAATTAAAAATGTACTCCGGAATGCCAAACTCAATCAAACGCTCTACTAATATAAAAAAAAAACAGTTCAAACTTCCAAAGTCCAGACCTAATCAAATCGAATTATCAAGGTATATAACTTATTCTACAGTGAATGGGTGTAAAGCCCTGACTGATTAGGTGAAATCGTGTTATTTTGAGTTATATAATTATGCAAATATTGATATACACAATTTAGATGCAAGACAAAGTAATGATATTGGACGATACTTTTAAACGTTTGTTTTGCATCCTTTCTTAAATATTGGACCACATTTGATAATTTTCAAAAACTGGAAATTTTGATGTATTAAACGAAACGTTAAATATCTGACAGTGTGGATATTTAATTAAACGTGCAATTCTTTTAAGTAACTTGGATTGCAATAGGTCTGGACCACGCCTTGGATTGATTTAAATCAATAATATCTCTGTGTACATTATCTTTACTTATGTTGACTTCACAAAATTTCTTCCTAGACTTTCCCTGGATGTCTTCAACAACTTTCTTAGAACTGCCTTGAAAAATGTTAATTTTGTCAGCCATCGGCTGATTATGTAAATATTTTGATTCACATATTTCACTAATAACTATATTTCTTGTATGACGATCTAACATTCAGACCTGTCCATCACTATGCGTTTTGCTCGATCGTAAAGCAGCTTTTGTCATCTAATGAATTTTTGAATTCCATTGTGCATCTAGGATTGGTCTTTAGCATATATAGTAACAGTCTTTTGTGGAAGAGTTTTACTTGTTGCATCCTGAAGTAGAATTATAAATTTAGTAACGATATCATGAATACCGTTATTTTCAAATATTTCGTCCCATAGAACATTCTACCAAGTAAAGTCTCCTTTATCATATCTTTTATGAAATTCGAGTTCTGGAGAGCTAATTTTAATGCGGCATGTACTGAGCAATGAAACTCCGAGTTTTGGATTTAATGTGGCATATACTGGGCAATGAAATCTGATTCCGAGTTTGGGGATTTAATGTGGAATGTACTGAGCAATGAAATATGACTCCGAGTTTTGGGATTTAATGTGGAATGTACTGAGCAATAAAATATGACTCCGAGTTTTGGGATTTAATGTGGAATGTACTGAGCAAAAAAATATGACTCCGAGTTTTGGGATTTAATGTGGAATGTACTGAGCAATAAAATCTGATTCCGAGTTTTGGATTAATTGTCGCATATACTAGGCAATGGTGTCTGACTCAGACAGAATGAAATGTTTCAATAACAACAGTATTAAACATAAATTCGGGGTTTCACACCATTTATAAAAATCTAAAAAAAAATCTCAGAGTACTTGAAAAATTTGTCGTTTCATGTAAATGAAAATCATCTATATCTAAATTATAGGAATCATGAGTTTTGCTTTAGAAAGGAAATTTATCCATGTCTAAGCGATATACATTACGAACTGTGTCAATGAAACTAAATATATCCATGTCTAAGTGATAGGATTCATAAAGTTTGCTTTAAAAAGGAAATATATCCCTGTCTAAGCGATATACATCACGAGTAGTGCCACATAAACGAAATGTATCCATGTCTAATCGATATAAATCACGAGTAGTGCCACATAAACGAAATGTATTCATGCCTAAGTGATAGGTATCATGAATTTTGCTTGCGAAACGAAATGTATATATGTCTAAGTGATAAAATTATGAATTTCGCCATCGAAACGAAATGTGTCTAAGTGATAGGCATCACGAGCATTGCTTTAGTAACATCATGTCTAAGGACGGATGGATAAAGAATAGACAATTAGTAACAACATGTCTAAGGACGGATGGATAAAGAATAGACAAACAAGTTAAAAATAGTATTAATGCAATTAGTGTGAATAGCAAATGGAAATTTAACTACCTAAACTGTATGTCAATGTCATCATGTATGATCATTTGCACAAATTAAATTAAATATTAACTATTCTTCTACAGTTGTAAGCAATTACAGCTTAAACAAGGTCGAGTTACTCTTGACGTATCAATGATCTCTATCTTAAATGCCATAATAATAAAAAATTCTAGAACAAGATTATTGGTCTATAGATGGAGTTTTGTAAAAATGGCCAGGTACTAAAATGGGTCAATAATAGAGGACATAGTTTTCCATTTAAAATTAAAAAATATCTAAGCACTTTAACATTGATGATACCGTATGTCTTTTCAAGCCGTATAAACAATAACCGTCCAAAGGAATGACTATATGACGATCTAAATAAAGTGAATAATTGCCACTTTATGGTATTTGTAATCTGACAATAAAAATTACACTATTACTGAAATACTCGGTAGTGAATGCGTACGTCAGCATGTATGACTTGTATGTACGTGTACACATTTCATCAATATACTGTAATAAAATTAAGGAGATGCGCATTTAGTTTAAGCAATTTGTAGGCTTGTTTGATTATATGTTTGATTATTGGAATTTTTTGAAATGGGAAATATTCTCTAGCACGAAATAATTAGTCAATTATTAAGAGCAAACGTCACGGAGAGAAAGTGTTAGTGAGATGCCATAGCCAATGAGTAGCGAACTCAGACCCAATCTGCATGACTGTCCCTGTCGTGATGTATCACTTTATAAAAACTAGTGGCATATATCGGTGTTGTGACTGCAGCAGCAGTATTTTATGGTAGTAAACCGGTAAATTACACCATGGGATAAATGAGAAAGTACTCGGTAGATACCGTTTATGTTGCCATAGCGGCAAATGTGAGTAGGTATACTAGTGTGATGTGTCTTGAAACGGTAGTCCGACTGGTCTCAGGTAGGCAGTTAAAATAGTCCACCGTATTAGGGATAGTTGTACAGTTTCTACGGTGTGAATTACAAGCGGAACGGAAAGGTAATATAGAGAAACTGTGGGGATATGCGTGTGATGGCTAAATTGCAAGTTGTAAATAATGTGGTCTTGTATTGATTGTTGTAAAATTTATGTACAGAATGGACACGTCTGGCTTTCCGACTTACAACTGAAGTTGTATAGAAGTCTTTGGAAATATGGGGGAAACGTATGACTTCTATCGGGATTCGAGCCCAGGGTTTTGACACCGCTCGGTCAAGTAAAAGACCCCTGGCTTGTAACAATATCTTAAACAGTTTTAAAATTTTTGACACAGAGGTAATAAAATACAATGTAAGCTGCATCATTGAGTTGTATAGAATGTTTGATATATCCCAATTTATATAAAGTGTTTATTGAAAGGAAGCGAGGATTGCTTGGTATACTTTAATGCAAGATTTATACCAGTGGTAAATTAATAATTCAGAGTACATGCTATACATGCAACACATACAAACACGCCTACTTACGTTCGGACGGAATTTAAGACTGACTACAGCAGAATGTGTATTGACGGGTGAAGTGAACGTTTTGCATACCGCTGAAGAATGTGTATTGACGGGTGAAGTGAACGTTTTGCATACCGCTGAAAAAATAGGTATTGACGGATGAAGTGAGCGTTTTGCATACCGCTGAAAAATGTGTATGGACGGATGAAGTGAGCGTTTTGCATACCGCTGAAAAATGTGTATTTACCAATGAAGTGAATGTTTCGCATACCGCTGAAAAATGTGCATTGACGGATGAAGTGGATGTTTCGTATAACCGTTGTCCATTGTAGATCTGGAGTTGCTGAAGCTATTAACAATTCTCTTGGAATTTTTATATTTGCTTTTGGTCGATGTTCTATTTTCATTCACATTAAACAGACTAAAAATTAAATAATGAATAAAAGAGACTCAGGGGGAAATAATCACGAAAGTTGGTTTAATTGAATAAATGTTTAGTTTAGAATTAAGTTCAGTAGAATCTCCACCGAATGATCTCTATGATTTTTCATTTATAACCTAGGGTCAACAACACTGCAAACATTAAGCAGGAAAACCCTCTCGCTGGACTATTTCTCCAATCGAAGCGCATTTATATCAAACATGTGCTGCGGCATCTGGATCAAATGATGTATAACTGACCCACTGACCTAGCAGCACACAGAGAATATCAGATAAATTACACTATGTGTATGCCAAGTAATCCTGTGTTTAGCCTATTCGTCTCTTTTGCAACATTTTGTATCACTTGTACCATGTAACATCGTATCAACAAGCTATTGCAACTCTGTATCATTGGTACCATGTTACATCGTACCGATATGCTATTGCAGCATTGTATCATTGGTACCGTGTAACATCGTATGGACAGGCTATTGCAATTTTTTATCATTGGCATTGTGTAACATAATACCGATAGGCTATGGAAACGTTTTGTATCACTAGTATAGTATAATATCGTATCGACATGCTATTGCAATTTTTATAATTGGTATCGTGTAACATAGTATCGATAGGCTATTGCATGTTTGTATCATTGGTATTGTATAACATAGTATCGAAAGACTATTGCAACTTTACATCATAGAAAAAGTTACATGTGTACCACAGTTTAGTACCAGATATACATTTAACATTTGAGAGTTATGCTATAGGGACGTATTGTACGGACAGATTGACAGAGACATAATATATAACATTCCCCAGTATTACATACGGTAAGATAATAAAAAACAAATTAGGTACAATTTAATCTGAAGGGAAAAAATAATACATTAATTTAGTCACTATCTATAATACATGTGATACTACTGTAATATATACAGTGACTGAATAAGCTTATCTGAGTTTCTAAACTTGGCGCTTACCATGTTACTCTGTAACATGATTGATCATAATATCTATACGATAAACATCTAAGGCATATCATAGTATCTGACAAATCTCTAAGGCCCATCATATTATCTATGACAAATCTCTAAGGCCCATCATATTATCTATGACAAATCTCTAAGGCCCATCATATTATCTGTGACAAATCTATAAGGCCCATCATATTAACTCTGTGACAAATCTATAAGGCCCATCATATTATCTGTGACAAATCTATAAGGCCCATCATATTATCTCTGTGACAAATTTATAACGCCCATAATATTATCTGTGACAAATCTATAAGGCCCATCATATTATCTCTGTGACAAATCTAAGGTCCATCATATTATCTGTGACAAATCTATAAAGCCCATCATATTATCTCTGTGACAAATTTCTAACACCCATCATATTATCTGGGACAAATCTATAAGGCCCATCATATTATCTCTGTGACAAATTTCTAACACCCATCATATTATCTGGGACAAATCTATAAGGCCCATCATATTAACTCTGTGACAAATTTCTAACGCCCATAATATTATCTGTGACAAATCTATAAGGCCCATCATATTATCTGTGACAAATCTCTAACGCCCATCATAGTATCTGTGACAAATCTCTAACGCCCATCAAATTATCTGCGACAAATCTATAAGGCCCATCATATTAACTGTGACAAATCTCTAAAGCCCATCAAATTATCTGCGACAAATCTCTAACGCCCATCATATTATCTGTGACAAATCTCTAACGCCCATCATAGTATCTGTGACAAATTTCTAACGCCCATCAAATTATCTGCGACAAATCTATAAGGCCCATCATATTATCTGTGACAAATCAATAAGGCCCATCATATTATCTGTGACAAATCTCTAACGCCCATCATATTATCCGTGACAAATCTATAAGGCCCACCATATTACCTCTGTGTCAGATCTCTATGGCCCATTATATTATTTCTGTGACAAATTCCTAAAACAGTTCTGTAAGGCTCATTATCTTATATCTACGACAAATTAATCTAAGGTCCATCATATTATCTATAAACAAATCTCTAAGGCACATGATAGTTCTGTACGGTTTGTTTTATTATTACTGGGACTAATCGCTACGGCAGAATACAATTCTGTAAGTCTTGTATTATCACTAGGACTATATTATCACTGGAACTAATCTCTTAGGGTCGTCCTATACATTTAAAATTGGCAAGAATCTGAGTACCACTGTTGAGCAATCTTAAACTGATCAGTCTGTGTGTGTGTATTTGTGTGTGTGTGTGTGTGTGATTTAAATTTTTAACGTAGGTTTATCAATTTATCAGTTATATCGCTACGATGTCTGCAGTGTGTCAGTTTATAGTGATATCTAGCACTGGGGCATCATGCCGCAGACATGTAGCATGCAGTTACATTATCCTGTTACCAGTCATACAAGTCCTAACGCTAACCTCTTAATGCTGAGCGCCAAGAGAGGCAGTTGTTAGTACCATTTTTGTCAGTCTTTTGTATGACTCGGCCGGAGATCGAACCCACGACATTCCGCACCAGAGGTGAACGCCCTAACCACTAGACTACCGGAGCGGTCCTTAAGTTGTTGAAATATATAACATACTCACGTGGCGTGACGAGAATAATTGCCACTACGATAAGGGAACACACTAGCACAATGACCAAAAGAGCTATGGCTATTCCCCGCCAGTTCCTCTGCTGTGATGTGTTACCCACCAACTCCTGTAAGAAAAAGTAACCATCTTTATTACTATATAATAATAATAATAATAATAATAATAATAATAATAATAATAATAATAATAATAATAATAATAATAATAATAATAATAATAATGATAACATAATATAGGTCAGAGAATACGTCAGAAATATAATTATTGTTCCAATTAAGAATTCTAATTGACACCGCATTCATTAAATATGATGATTTCTAAAATATCATGAAGCATATCCTCATTAACAGTAAATATTAAAGAATTACAAATATTGTCATAGCGACGATGACTATAATGTCAATGGTGATGATGATGAAGAGAATTACGACAACAATGGTGATTATGATGTGATGATATTCATTAGTAATCGTCATGTGATGAAAATAAATGATGGCAAGTCAATTTATATTATTCGAGTCCATCTCCTTTACTAAATATATTTTTGTTTAATTACAAGGATATTGCTTAGATAAACACAATCTTCAAGTTCGTAATCAAGAACGATGAAGTATTTCCTAATTTAATACGATCCAATACTTCTCACAATCCGATTGTTGTATTTTTTGAACAAATAATTTCCTCAGGCTTTGTTTACCTGTTCTACCAATAGTGAGTGACAAGAGCTAGTTGGAAATTTAAGAAAAATTACCTTTCTTTCATTATCCTTGTTCAATACCATTTTGCCGAGTTAAATGTTTCTCCAGGGGAGTTGAAAGCGGTATATATATATATTATCCAGATGAACTATGAATGACTGGGAGATCCAATAACGCACTATTCCCTGACATTAACTTTGCAGGTTATGAATTAGTTCTGCAGGTCTCTCTCTTTAGATTGCCATTGTGTTATTCATCATATCGACCCGTGTTAAAGAGAAATGCAAATAACAGTACATCATTTGAACATAAGTACATTACACCGTTAGGTACAAACGAATGTAACCACAATCTGCCCTATATTACCCAACGTCGGTATTAACGAAATGTAGTTGACGCGCAGTAAACTGCAAACTACACTTAAAACTTAAACTTCTTGGAAGTTTCCTAAACGCTAGGTATCCATGGAATACACAAGTTCTTTTCCCTGCCAAAGCCCATGCTAACTGTAAACATTAACATCAGCTCATTTACCCTCTTTCCGGCAGTTAAATTTGTTGAGAGCTACGCCTACGTTGTGGCTACTGCAGTAAGTATTTTGGTCAGATGAATTCAAAAGACTTCATACGAATGTACACACTGTAATTAATTCTAGCTGCTAGGAGTACATCAATTAAATTATGTTAATCACTAATAAGTAAAATATAAACTGCCACTTGAACGAACAATCCAAAATCTTTCAGGCACATGTTTGGAAACTCCTTAGACATAGAAATCTAATTACATGACCGTTTTGTTGTGAAAAGGCCTAATTGACAATGATTGTATGAACACATGACCAATTTGGTGTTAATACATGACAACTATGGTGTGAAAACATGACAACTATAGTGTGAATACATGACAAATTTGGTGCTAATACATGACAACTATGGAATGAATACATGTCCACTTTGGTGTGAATACATGACCACTTTTTACAAATATCTGACCACTTTGGTGTGAATACATGACAACTATTGTGTGAATACATGACTACTATGGTGTGAATACATGTCAACAATGGTGTAAATACATACCCATTTTCGTGTGAAAATTACAACTATAATGCAAATACATGACCACTATGGTACAGGAAATTATAGTCTTAATTATTGACCACTTTGTGAGAATGTATGACCACTACGATGTGAATGCATGATCACTACGGTGTGAATTCATGACCACTACTGTGTGAATTCATGACCACTACGGTGTGAATTCATGACCACTACGGTGTGAATTCATTACCACCACAATGTGAATTCATTACCACTACGATGTGAATTCATTACCACTACTGTGTAAATGCATGACCACTACGGTGTGAATGCATAACCACTACTGTGTGAATTCATGACCACTACAGTGTGAATTCATGACCACCACAATGTGAATTCATGACCATTACGGTGTGCATTCATTACCATTACGGTGTGAATTCGTTGCCACTACTGTGTGAATGCATGACCACTAATGCATGACCACTACGGTGTGAATTCCTGACCACTACTGTGTGAATTCATGACAACTACGGTGTGAATTCATGACCACTACGGTGGGAATTCATGACAACTACGGTATGAATTCATGACCACCACGGTGGGAATTCATGACCACCACAATGTGAACTCATTACCACGATGGTGTGAATTCATTACCACAACGGTGTGAATGCATGACCACTACGGTGTGAATGCATGACCACTACGGTGTGAATGCATAACCACTACTGTGTGAATTCATGACCACTACAGTGTGAATTCATGACCATTACAGTGTGAATTCATTACCACTACTGTGTGAATGCATGACCACTACGGTGTGAATTCATGACCACTACTGTGTGAATTCATGACCACTACGGTGTGAACGCATGAACAATACTGTGTGAATTCATGTCCACCACGATGTGAATTCATGACCACTACTGTGTGAATGCATGACCACTACGGTGTGAATTCATGACTATTACGGTGTGAATTCATGACTAATACGATATGAATTCATAACCACTACGGTGTGAATACATGACCACTACGGTGTGAATGTATGACCACTACGGTGTGAATTCATGACCACTACTGTGTGAAAATACGATCATTGATGTGAAATTGTGACCACTATGGTATGAATATATTATCATTGATGTGAAAACGTGATCACTATGGTGTGAATATATGATCATTGCTGTGAAAACGTGACCACTATGGTGTGAATATATTATCATTGATGTGAAAACGTGACCACTATGGTGTGAATATATGGTCATTGATGTGAAAACGTGACCACTATGGTGTGAATATATGATCATTGGTGTGTAAACGTGAACACTATGGTGTAAATACACGTCCAATATGATTTGAGTAAATGACCACTGCGATGTAAATAAATGACCACTTTTATGTAAATAAATGACCACTGTTATGTGAATAAATGACCACTATGGTGTAAAGTTATACGAGCTTGTGATAAGGTACATTTAAAGAAACAGTTTTAAAAAAAGCTAACAAAAGTTTTTAACTTTTCTCATTTTTTTTCATTGCAGCTTGATATACTTCAAATAAATTGTTTTGTTCTAGTTGCAGTGTATTAAATACTGGTACCTATTAGCAACCACAACTTCCAGCAAAGAACTAATGATAATATGTACTCCCAGCAATTAGAACTAATTATAATATGTACTCCCAGCAATTAGAACTAATTATAATATGTACTCCCAGCAATTAGAACTAATTATAATATGTACTCCCAGCAATTAGAACTAATTTTAATATGTACTCCCAGCAAAGAACTAATTATAATATGTACTTCCAGCAATTAGAACTAATTATAATATGTACTTCCAGCAATTAGAACTAATTATAATATGTAGTCCCAGCAATTAGAAGCAATTATAATATGTACTCCCCACAAAGAACTAATTATAATATGTACACCCAGCAAAGAATTAATTATAATATGTACTACCAGCAAAGAACTAATTATAATAAGTAACCCCAGCAATTAGAACTAATTATAATATATACTCCCAACAAAGAACTAATTATAATATATACTCCCAGCATTTATAACTAATTTTAATATGTATTCCAATCAATTAGAATTAATTATAAGATGTACTCCAAGCAATTAGAGCTAATTATAATATTTTCTCTAAACGATTAGAACTAATTATAATAGGTACTCCAATCAATTAGAACAAATTATAATATGTACTCCAAGCAATTAGAACTAATTACATACGTACTCCAAGCAAGTAGAACTAATTACAATTTATCGTTTCTGCTTTTCTCATTTGAGGTCCTATGCCAAAATATATGTATTGTAATATCCACAATGGGAACAAACATCTTAATTAGATTTCAGATTACAAGCGCGTATGGAATGTGACAAACTAAAATTCAGATGGATAGTCAATCTTCATAAAATGGGAACTGTCAGCAATGCCAACTATATCCAGCATTGTATACAATGAGCTGTGTGCATATACAGGTTACGACATAGGAAAGGGATGTCAGCCATAACGAAACATAATCATGTTCTTAACTCTGTATATAACAAGTTATTTTCTTTAAAAATCTACTACACCGTAGGAATACGTATACAATGGCCAAAATAGATATAAAAAACACCATATCGTAACACTGACCTAGATACATCAACAGATATCGAAGTTCTCGTGGAATATCACACAAAGCCCATCGTGGAATATCACAAAGTCCATCATCGAATATTCCAACAATTCCATCATCATATATTCCACCAATTCCATCATCGAATATTCTACCAATTCCATCATCGAATATTCAAACAATTCAATCATCAAATATTCCAATAATTCAATCCCCGTGATTTATCATGCAGATAAAGTCAACGAGATCTAGGTCATGGTGTATATATCATAACACAATACCTTTCGGAGCAAAACTAGTTTGTAGGATATCAGCAAGTCCCCAATCTGTTTCAAATGACGATTCCCTGCTACTACTTCTTCATTTTGTTCCCGCATTCATCACAAAGAAAATATTTTTGCGCCAGATCTACACTTACGGGTCAGAGCCGTTTAAAGGCATTTGCACGCGAGGCACGTGCCTAGGGCCCCGCGTAGCAGTGGGCCCCGCGGCGTCCCAAAACCAAAATTTCGGTGTTGATTGTGTTTAGCAATTGAGGATTATATTGATAAATTTCACAAAATGACACACATGCACATGGAAATGCAATGCAATACTCTGTATCTGAGACAAAGAATGGTGCGCAACTCTGATTACCTTTAAGGTTAGAGTTTGTGCCTAGGCCCCCAAATTTCTTAAAACGTTTCTAACACGGTTTCAGAATTTAGTGAGAAACGTAAGCTTAATCTATGCAACAAATAAGACTAAGAACATGTTTAAAATTATTTTAAAAAAACTCCAGATTCTGATGCGAGAGTGGTCATGAATACCTCGTTATTTATGTAGTAATAAAACTATATGCGTCTTAATTTGTGATCCGATCGTAGCAGTTCAAAGGTTATTCACTATAAGTTTGTTGAATATTATGGGTTTAGTGCCATTTTCAGCACATGGGATGATCAGTATAACTTGTCAGGAATAACTCGGACAATTCCCGGATTGTAAACCGGTTCTAAATAAATGTACCTTCATAACGAACAGAGGGCCTCCTACTAAAAGAAAATCATCGGTCGCTGTATATTTTTGTTATAAATGTACATGTACAGAATATAATATGCATGAAATTAATGAAATTCAAATAGAAATATCAACTATGTCGATTCTGAAAATATTTTTAGCTAGTAACACAATGCAGTGCAACTAATACAATGTTCTTTAACATGAACATCCTTCCTAAATACCGCTTACCCAGTTAGAATGCATAACATTTCATCGCATGAAATCGATTAAAATTTGTTTCTTTAATATAAAATTTGCAGACATAGTCTTGTCAAAGCATCTCTCTATGTAAGACTCATTCACTTATATAATTCCTGTAAACAAGTGTTATAATAAGGGAGGGAGATGGATGTATGATGTACCGATTTCTTAAAATTGGGTTTCATAGTACAGTCGATTGTTTGCTTCAGGTAATAAAAAGTACCACCACTTTTATAAAATATAATAACACACAATTAGTTTGATACTGCTAGAAAGTCAACTAATGCAGTCCTTCCACATTCTACAGCCCTTCTTTATAACACAATTTCATATATAAAGCGAGTGATACAGTCCTTCCACAACGTACCGTCCTCCTTTATAACACGGTTTCATATATAAAGCGAGCGTGGTCATGAATACCATGCTATTTCAAGCAGCAATAAAACAATATGCGTCTTTGCTTCGTTATAAAGCGGTCTCACTTTAAGACGGTATACTCTACATCTCTCATGAACCGCATTGTAACGCCAATCGGATCAATATTAAACTTTCTAATGATGTTTAGTTACGTTGCAAATAAAATAATTTCCTATTTCATTCATATAGATTTATCAGAGAGAAAAACTTGCTTCAAGCAACTCACTCACCTGTTCGCAGAGCAGAAAAATATAATCTTCAACCTAACAAACAACGACAGAAAACGTTTAAGCATCAGTAACTGTTAAAAAACTCCACAGACCTTACTTATCCCAAATACGTACGTCTAATACGCCAATCCTTTTCACTACCAAAAACTTATCTTTTAAAATTTTTCCAAGATTTCTGCCTTCAAAACTAATAAATCTCTCTGCCAAAGAAATCACTATAACATAGCTCAAAATCTTGAATACTGGCTATAATGTCAAGACAACGTCCAGAGAAGTATGCAGTTCTACAATGCCACTTAAAATGTATTACTGCAATCCTCTACGAAGGTAAAGATTGTCAAACCTGTGAGACAATCACAAGATATGTTGATGCGTACCAGATATTTCGTGTATAGAATCGTCTGATAAAAGAGATGCATTACATTCAATGATTCGCAGTCTTGGGAAAAGAAACCTCCAATTAATCTGGAACAAATTCTTGAGAACCACGCTGTGCGAATCTTTGAAAAAATATATCTTCAAATGACAGTACTAATTATCAGAAGACACCCGGAGATATCAATGAGAAACCTGCCGTGAAGCATACGAGGTTCTATTACTTTGTCAGTGGGAACTATTGTCGGTCGTATAAGATGAATTTTACGAAAGAAGACGCGATGCTTTCGGGTATTTAGTGATAGATAATTAACTGGGAACTTCGTGGGGTGTCCGAGTCACAGTCACTGCAAGAAAAGCCAACAGACCTATTGAAAAGGTCATGTCTCATTGAAAAGGTCATGTCTCATTGAAAAGGTCATATCTCAGGCGGATACAGATCTGAAGCCTAATATAAAAGCTTTATTGTAAATGTTTGCTGTATTCAGCGCATGCAAAGGTAATATTTTTTTAAAGTTTTGCTGACGTCACCGCTAGCAAGGTTGTATGTTTCTACGTGATGACTTCATCGGATTCAAAAATAATATCTCTTAAAGTGTATGTTGCCTTCATCGCATGCAAAGGTCATATCTTTTTTGAAGTGTTGTTGACGTCATCGCTAGCAACATCGTATTTGTTCAAGAGTTGCTGACTTGATCGCAAAGGTCATATCTTTTAAAGTATTTGATGACGTCATCGCATGAAAATTCAGAGTAATAGCCAGAATTTTTAATACAGGGAAAATAAATTTTGCTTTCTATAAAAATATTTACACTAAAAACTGTGCGAACAGAGTTGAGATTACATTGATCAGCAAAGGCAAGCTCTTTGGACCATTCGGTCAGCCAGGGCCTTAGACCATTCGGCCATCCAGGACCGTAGACAATTAGGCCACAGGGGTCTTGGACCACAAGACCAGCCGGGACTCCTATTAAACTTAGTGCTCTATCTCAGTATGCATGACGTCGTATCATAATGACGTATCATAGATGTCGTATCATGATGTCGTATTATAGATGCTAAAACTTATCGACTACAATGTAAATTTTATTCATATGCAGTTATATTAATCTAACCAACTGTTCATTAGTCTACAGACTGTAAATTGTTAATTAATTCTTAATTGGTCTGATGCTGCTATAAGCAATAAAGCATATAAATACGATGATTTGTCAGATGTAATACTTATTATTTTACACTATCGAATGTGTAATATATTTTGACAATTAAAGCCACTAATTAAATAAAACAAAGTCCGAAATATAATCGTATTATTTAGAAATGTCTAAAATCAACTCTCTTGGATGTGTAATTTAGTAATATGAGCAAGGAGAGACAAAATAGGAACCAGTCACAACGTAATTGCATTACCACTGAATCATGTCAGAGCTTTTAATAATTTACAGTTTTAAAGACTTTAACAAAAATATTGACTAATCGGAGCCCTATAGATATCCAATGGAATTTTTAATAGAAAACAGGCAAAAAAAATATATACGAGGGTGAGTTAGGATTACCCAAACCTAAAAGATATGTGATATCACGTGATTATGGCAAGCGAGCTAGTATTACACAAAGCCATCAGATATTTAATATCATTAGACCACGTGATCTTAGGCATGCAACTTCGGAACTCTCAAGCTTATATCAATGGAAAACTTATTTAATAGGTTTAATACGCGACGTCTTAAAATTAAAATAAAATATAAGCTAATTTAATATTAAGCATACGCACTTGTTTTCAGAAATTAAACAGGCAAGTCTGCTTAGTTATTGTCAAGTTCAACAAACTTGGCATATTTGTTTCTTGTTTCGAAATTCACGGTAAATATTATGTGAGGTTATAGATATACGAAGCATCGCCATAAGCTAGCAGAGAGGCTTAATCATGGCTGCGAAGCAAATTTTTTTGTGTATATACATATACGTGTCATGTGTTGCCCTTTAGAGCGTAGTAATCAATGCCCATAATAGTAATCATACCATAATAGTAACCAATGCCCATATCGGTAACCAATGCCCATAATAGTAATCATACCCATACTAGTAATCATACCCATAATAGTAACCAATGCCCATAACAGTAACCAATGCCCATAATAGTAATCATACCCATACTAGTAATCATACCCATAATAGTAACCAATGCCCATAATAGTAACCAATGCCCATAATAGTAATCATACCCATAATAGTAATCATACCCATAATAGTAACCAATGCCCATAATAGTAATCATACCCATAATAGTAATCATACCCATAATAGTAACCAATGCCCATAATAGTAATCATACCCATACTAGTAATCATACCCATAATAGTAACCAATGCCCATAATAGTAATCATACCCATAATAGTAATCATACCCATAATAGTAACCAATGCCCATAATAGTAATCATACCCATAATAGTAACCAATGCCCATAATAGTAATCATACCCATACTAGTAATCATACCCATAATAGTAACCAATGCCCATAATAGTAATCATACCCATAATAGTAATCATACCCATAATAGTAACCAATGCCCATAATAGTAATCATACCCATACTAGTAATCATACCCATAATAGTAACCAATGCCCATAATAGTAATCATACCCATAATAGTAACCAATGCCCATAATAGTAATCATACCCATACTAGTAATCATACCCATACTAGTAACCAATGCCCATAATAGTAATCATACCCATAATAGTAATCATACCCATTAAAGTAACCAATGCCCATAACAGTAACCAATGCCCATAATAGTAATCATACCCATAACAGTAACCAATACCCATAACAGTAACCAATGCCCATAATAGTAATCATACCCATACTAGTAATCATGCCCATAATAGTAACCAATGCCCATAATAGTAATCATACCCATACTAGTAATCATACCCATAATAGTAACCAATGCCCATAACAGTAACCAATGCCCATAATAGTAATCATACCCATACTAGTAATCATACCCATAATAGTAACCAATGCCCATAATAGTAATCATACCCATAACAGTAACCAATGCCCATAACAGTAACCAATGCCCATAATAGTAATCATACCCATACTAGTAATCATACCCATAATAGTAACCAATGCCATTAATAGTAATCATACCCATACTAGTAATCATACCCATAATAGTAACCAATGCCCATAATAGTAATCATACCCATAATAGTAATCATACCCATAATAGTAACCAATGCCCATAATAGTAATCATACCCATAATAGTAATCATACCCATTAAAGTAACCAATGCCCATAACAGTAACCAATGCCCATAATAGTAATCATACCCATAATAGTAATCATACCCATAATAGTAACCAATGCCATTAATAGTAATCATACCCATACTAGTAATCATACCCATAATAGTAACCAATGCCCATAATAGTAATCATACCCATAATAGTAATCATACCCATTAAAGTAACCAATGCCCATAACAGTAACCAATCCTCATAATAGTAATCATACCCATTAAAGTAACCAATGCCCATAATAGTAATCATACCCAAAATAGTAATCATACCCATAATAGTAATCATACCCATAATAGTAACCAATGCCCATAATAGTAATCATACCCATAATAGTAATCATACCCATAATAGTAATCATACCCATAATAGTAACCAATGCCCATAACAGTAACCAATGCCCATAATAGTAATCATACCCATAATAGTAACCAATGCCCATAACAGTAACCAATGCCCATAATAGTAATCATACCCAAAATAGTAATCATACGCATAATAGTAATCATACCCATAATAGTAATCATGCCCATAATAGTAATCATACCCATAATAGTATCATCTAATCATCATAGATATTAACCAGTCAGTAACAGCTGCTGGCTCTTTGAAATAGGTATCTAAGAAACTGTTAACTCTCTCTCTCTCTCTCTCTCTCTCTCTCTCTCTCTCTCTCTCTCTCTCTCTCTCTCTCTCTCTCTCTCTCTCTCTCATAAATACTGATATTGATATATAGCCTATATTGTGCTGAAAATGGGGTTAAAACTTACAGCAACAAGAACAACAACTGTCTTGCTGTATATTTATTAAGCTGTCCTGTTATACAACTATTAGGCTGCCCTGGTGCTCATTTATTATGCTGTCCTGTTATACAGCCATGAAGCTGTCCTATTATAAAGTTATTAAGCTGTCTTTTTATAAAGTCATTAAGCTGTCCTGTTATAAAGTTATTAAGCTATCCTGTTATAAAGTCATTAAGCTGTCCTGTTATAAAGTTATTAAGCTATCCTGTTAATAAGTTATTAGTCTGTCCTGTTATAAAGATATTAAACTGTTCTGTTACATACTCAAGCTGGACAGGTTTTGTAGATAGAGATATAGTTAATGTCTCGCATAAAACCATTACACATTACCGAACTTGATACCCTTCAGTTCTGCTGTAGCGGTGTTTTCGCTGATTAGATTATCTGGCATGAAACTGAGAAGGCGCCGCAAGTAAACTAATTAGTTTTTGCATCCAGGAAACGAATTTCTGCCCTCTGTGTTAATCTCATGCTTTGAGAAAGTTAATTGCACTAGTTGCATTATTTACGAGATTACATGACTATTTCGAAATCGGCAACATCCACTCTGCATCCTTCAACAACTTGAAAATCTACATTTCACACCACACCTATCTGCAGCTTGAAAATCTACTGCACTGCATACCTGTGAAGTTTAAAATTAAAAAGCAAAATACACGCTGACGCATTGTCAACATGAAGAAATATAACTCAGAATGTAGTTTCGGAACCTAAAGTTTTCATAAATCCTAGATTAGGGAAAATTTCGCCTGTCAAAGTTTCTCAATGTTTCAATTTTTGCAAATTGATACTTTGTAATTTCTCGAGACTAAGATCATAAATAGCGACGTGATTGTACAAATTTCAATAATTATAAAAAGTGGAAATTCACCTCGATATTATCAAGACAAAGTACAAAATAACTGCTCAATCTTCTGAAAGCGGACTAATAAAGACTGACATTAGGTCAGGTCGATCAATGCGAAAACGTATTGTTAAACCTACGCGATATTCATCTTTACCTATTGCAAAACCATTGAATACGTAAATGTACTGCAAGTCATGTTAGTGTTGATTATTTAATGGAGATTGGAGATTTTGCTATTTTCTATGCACTATGCTTGCAGTAGACGGGTAAACCAGTCTCCGAGTTTGGACGAAGACCACGTGAAATATAGCATATGGATTTTCCGCATTGGCTTTCCAAGTCGACGATTTCTGTCAATAACGATTGGGAATATGAGAAAACGTATTCTCTCGTTACTTGGCAGAGAACTCAAGTCCTGAGCGTCCTTATTTTTATATTTCGCTTCTCGCATACGATTTTGGGGAAGTTTTTAATTTTTTTTTAAATAAAAAGAGTACTTCTTGAGCGGAATCGCATAACAAACATCACGCAAGAAATATTGACTATATTAGAATAAGGTGTATCTGTTACGCATGGCGTACAAGAGCGGTAAATCCTATAATGTTGGAATGCTTTTTCAGTCTCAGTCGAGAGAAAGGTTGATTACAACAGAAAAATGGAGCACCCGACATGAAGAACATAAATAGAACAATCTCACTGACAAAATTGTTATTACATGTATTTGATTTCATCCGATTCTGTTGGTCGACAAATGATGCGACAAATATACAAAGTTTATATATATATATATATATATATATATATATATATATATATATATATATATATATATATATATATATATATATATATATATATATTTCTTGGTTTGTCCGACACGTCACGCATAGCATGGTACAATGTACGTAATTTATCTTTTTAAAGACATATCACGGCACGGGGTTGTACAGTGCACGTATTTAATCTTTGTAAAACACGTCAATGAAGCCGTTGTACGGTACACCTCGTTTATCATTGTAGTGATGGTCATTTCATTACCAAACGTCACCATAAATAAATTATTGTAAAATAAGATGTTCTAAAGTATACTAATCTATTGAATATTTTGTTCGAATCTAGATATGACACAAAGATAACAAATACTACAATAATTGAAGGGTACAAATATTGCAATACAAAGGTACTAATAATGCAATACAAGGGTACGGTGATGTGTCGAATTTTGAAAACTCTTAGAAGCTTTGGTTAAACGAATTGTATCAAAGTCAACTTAATTAAAGTAGAAAGGGCTAGAGATAGATGATTATTTTCATTTTATCTCTGAACGTCAAAAGGGAATTCGTTCTAACCTACGTAACATGACCGAGTCAGATGCTATGGTACAAGAGAATGACATAAGACCCTTTCTCAAAATCGACGGGTTAATGGGCGGGAGCTGGCTATAGATGATTGTTCAAAGAAATGTTAATTACGGCATGATTGGTTGTTCAGTTGTCTTGTCAATCCAAAAATTCTACGGAACAGATTTAGGAAACAGTCTATTCCAATTGGTTAATATGGATTTATGGGCGTAACTCTGTAAGAAATTAAAGGTTTTACTTTAGGAAAATTCAGCAATCTTTAATCTTTCGCGAAGAAAGTTAAACGATTCCGGGATCGTGTAAGACGTTATCTCGTGATTTGGCAGTAAAGCGGGAGTTTTGTCTCAGCGAATAGGCAAACTACTCTACATTTTGAATTCGTAAAAAGTACGTTTTCATTATAGAGTAAGGGGCCAGATAGTTGTTTCAGTTAGGAGACGGACTATACATGATGTTCGAGGAAACGGATAAAGAAACGGCAAAAGGTACGCAATCTTAGTTTCCCGATTTTAATATGTTATTTCATTTGTTCTATTTGCAAATGTATTCTTGATATGATGTATGTATGTATGATTTCATTTTGCAGGATTTTAGTGAAATGCTAGTTACGACTTTTTATTCTTTGATTTTTTAATTATCAATTCATTTGGAGAATTGGCAAGATTGATTTTACTTAAAATTTCATTAGATTAGTTGACAAGATTGCATGTAATTGACCACCCGCAGCTTGATCCGAATTAAGGTCAGGACAAGCCTTGACCATCTATATAAACATAACAGTTAGGGAGCAATGAGTTACTGCGGCAGAATTTATGCCTTTTGTTTTCTGAGCCGAATTAATGCAAAAATATAGATATACATGGGAATGTGACCTATTGTCTATTGCGAGACATTTTATATATTGAAGGAAACAGCTTTCCTGGATTCACATGAGAAATCCCTGAACAATCACAGGACCAGAGCAAGTTCTACGCAGAAATCTAAGTCCAGAGACGATTGTTAAGTCATAAGTCATAGTTCGACGGACAAGAGTCCAAGACGAAACAGCTAGACAAAGATCGGCAGAGCAGGGACGAACGGAAGTCTTGATGTCCGCATAAAATAGGTGATGAAGTCTCTCATCGTTGCACTCAAAGGTCACATCTCATTGGCAATGAAGATAGTATATTAACGTGGAAAGCAATTTTACATTTAAAGAAGTTTGTATTGTCTTTTTATTTGAATACATGTTAGTACCATTTTCCTTCTTTTGTAACCAAGTCATTGATTTCTTTTCATTTTAAATTCTGTTGATAAACTGACTAAATTTTATATTTGTTCATTGAAAGGGGGCTCGTCGTGTTTATTTTATTCAATACACTTGCTCAGTGATCTGCATTCTTCTTTCTATCTATCCACACTGGGTAAACTACACCGCGGAGGTCATTCCCTAGCAACGAACCGTAGTGAAAGAGGTTGGTGTGGTTTGCACGCCGCCAATTTGTCACAGGTACAAATATTGCAATACAAAGGTACTAATAATGCAATACAAGGGTATAATTAATTCAGTAGAATGACACAAGTACTGCATGGCATTGATAAAGTTAATAAAAGTAAAGCCCATAGCAGTATATCATTTATTTAGTACATCAGCAAATACCGAGAAACTTTCGAAAAACAATTGTTGTGCAATATAAACGTGAAACAGTATTTATATCTGGTTTATATCATAGGTGTGTAACAGTGCTTATAGATGGTGTGAATCATAGAGGTACAAATGTCGAAAAATGGTGAAGTTACAGTAGTCAGGTAACCAGTCTGTTTAATTGTCAGACCAAGGTTGACAGACCGTCAGGTAACCAGTCTGTTTAATTGTCAGACCAAGTAACAGATTATCATTTAGGTAGACAGATTTATATTCAGATCAAGGTGAAATATTATTAGTTAGCCAGACTGTGTTGTCAGACAAGTTTAGCATTCCAGACTTTTGTTATGTAGTGAGTCAAATATAATTCGACTTGATACTGGGAAAGAACACAGATCGCTTGACTAACAGTATATGATAGTTGGGTTGGCTCTTGTGGATTCGTCAATTGCCTTAAATTTCACGATATTGCCTCACATTCCCAGAGGCAATCTTGTTTTCGGGCGATCGATACCAAAGACAGATTCTCATGTACAATAGAGGAACAACACTATTGATAATTTTTACACCAGGCATAGAAAGCAATTCTACCAGCTTGGTTTCTGTAATAATTGATTCCTAAACAAGCTAGTCTTCTTCATTCTGTTGAAGCAAAAACTATAAAACCTTGAGTCTACAGTCTAATAAAGATACCAGTTTGGGGAACGAATTGATTTTCCCCTGGCCAAAAGCTCTCTGATGAGAAAATTTAATCTGGAGAAAATAGAACACCTAATTTACCATATATTGATAGGTGTTCGAATCTTCTGTTGATAGAGTGATTGCAATAACATAGTAGAATAACCTAAATGGTATTGCATGCCGATGGCATTATTCTCTCTCTCTCTCTCTCTCTCTCTCTCTCTCTCTCTCTCTCTCTCTCTCTCTCTCTCTCTCTCTCTCTCTCTCTCTCTCTCTCTCTCCTAAAGACTCTTTTAATGTAGAAATTTTGTTTTACATGAATACATTTGCTTCACTTGTATCTCGTCTAACTTGTGTATGTCACTCAAATCGCAACAGGAACCCACCAATACATATATATATATATATATATATATATATATATATATATATATATATATATATATATATATATATATATATATATATATACACACACACATCATGAATTGTATACACATCATGAACGGTATACACATCATGATTTGTATACACATGACTTGTATACAAATTGTATGCACATCATGAACTGTATACACATCATGATTTGTACACACATGACTTGTATACAAATTGTATACACATAATGAATTGTATACAAATCATGATTTGTATACACATGACTTGTATACAAATTGTATACACATAATGAATTGTATACAAATCATGATTTGTATACATATGACTTGTATACAAATTGTATACACATAATGAATTGCATACACATAATGAATTGTATACACATGACTTGTATACAAATTGTATACACATAATGAATTGCATACACATAATGAATTGTATACACATGACTTGTATACAAATTGTATGCACATAATGAATTGTATACACATCATGAGTTGTATACACATGACTTGTATACAAATTGTATACACATAATGAATTGTATACACATCATGATTTGTATACACATGACTTGTATACAAATTGTATACACATAATGAATTGTATACACATCATGAGTTGTATACACATAATGAATTGTATACACATCATGAGTTGTATACACATAATGAATTGTATACACATCATGAGTTGTATACACATTACTTGTATACAAATTGTATGCACATCATGAACTGTATACACTTCATGATTTGTATACACATTATTTGTATACAAATTGTATGCACATAATGAATTGTATACACATCATGAGTTGTATACACATGACTTGTATACAAATTGTATACACATAATGAATGGTATACACATCCTGAGTAGTATACACATGACTTGTATACAAATTGTATGCACATAATGAATTGTATACACATAATGAATTGTATCCACATAATGAATTGTATACACATCATGATTTGTATACACATGACTTGTATACAAATTGTATGCACATAATGAATTGTATACACGTAATGAATTGTATACACATAATGACTTGTATACACATAATGAATTGTATACACATAATGAATTGTATACACATCATGATTTGTATACACATGACTTGTATACAAATTGTATGCACATCATGAACTGTATACACTTCATGATTTGTATACACATTATTTGTATACAAATTGTATGCACATAATGAATTGTATACACATCATGAGTTGTATACACATGACTTGTATACAAATTGTATACACATAATGAATGGTATACACATCCTGAGTTGTATACACATGACTTGTATACAAATTGTATGCACATAATGAATTGTATACACATAATGAATTGTATCCACATAATGAATTGTATACACATAATGAATTGTATACACATGACTTGTATACAAATTGTATACACATAATGAATTGTATACGCATCATGATTTGTACACACATGACTTGTATACAAATTGTATACACATAATGAATTGTATACATATCATGATTTGTTTACACATGACTTGTATACAAATTGTATACACATAATGAATTGTATACAAATCATGAGTTGTATACACATGACTTGTATACAAATTGTATGAACATAATGAATTGTATACACATAATGAATTGTATACATATGACTTGTATACAAATTGTATGCACATAGTGAATTGTATACACATCATGATTTGTATACACATGACTTGTATACAAATTTTGTATACACATAATGAATTGTATACACATCATGAGTTGTATACACATGACTTGTATACAAATTGTATGCACATAATGAATTGTATACACATAATGAATTGTATCCACATAATGATTTGTATACACATAATGAATTGTATACACATAATGAATTGTATACACATAATGATTTGTATACACATAATGAATTGTATACACATAATGAATTGTATACACATAATGATTTGTATACACATAATGAATTGTATACACATAATGAATTCTATACACATAATAATTTGTATACAAAATGTATACACATCATGAATTGCATGATATCATGAATTGAATATACACCATGGATTTTATGCACATTGTACACATCACGAATTATGTATACATAATTAAATCGTACAGCTTATTACATAACTGAAAAAGAATACTAATTAACTATGAGAAAAATTAAAGCTGTATTTTTCTTGTTTTTGAGTTTAAAGTTACGGTATTATTTCTAGATTTAGGTTTAGTTTCTAGGACTAGCTTCCCCTAACCAGTCTATGTATCTAATCACGCCCAATAAGAAGCATGCAATTTTACAAGGACAATATAATCAGGCCTGCTCATTAGTATTCATTTTATGCAAAACAGACGATCCTATTATTTGATCACTTCATCAGAGATATACTTTCTATGATAATGAAAATTTCGGGCAATTTTTGGACGAACGCTTTCAATGATAATAAATACAGAACTGATAAGTGTTATGTAGTGCAAATTGTTCAGATATCTAAACGGTAGGTTAGCAGACGTCTTTTTATCGGAAAATGTGTCAAAAATGTCTCATTACTTTCCTGATCACACGTTGCCATGGCATGATTGCCTAGCGTTCCATTGCAATTTCAGTAAAATAACTGACTGCTGATAGGACGAGTCTGAGATTTCGTTGCTTTCTTTTAAATAATGGGGCAAAAATCAACATTTTCAATTCAAATGACGACTAAAGACAATACGACCACGCATATGAATAATATTCTAAAAATAGACTGCTATTATAATAATGTAGACTTTTCCAGGTTAGACTGATACGAATAAACCCAATACTATTTTGATATGGTCAAGATCACGGTGGTAGGCTGATGTAAGCATCTCACCATGGTAGAGTCATGTAAGCATGTAACTTACCACTTTGATAAGGTCAACATTACTATGGTATCCTCACGTAGGAATGTACCATACTATTTTTACATGGTCAATTATTACTATGGCAGCCTCGAGTGAGCACATAACACACCACATTGAAATCGTCAAGATTACTATGTTGCGCTCGTATAGATATATGTAACGTACTACTTTGATATGGTCAAGATCAGTATGGTATCCTCACGTAACCATGTATCATACTATTTCGATATGGTCAAGATCAGTATGGTATCCTCAGGTAACCATGTATCATACTATTTTGATATGGTCAAGATAGTTATTGCATCCTCACGTAACCATGTAACATACTATTTCGATATGGTCAAGGTAGATATTGCATCCTCACGTAACCATGTATCATACTATTTTGATATGGTTAAGATCAGTATGGCGTCCTCAGGTAAAAATGTATCATACTATTTCGATATGGTTAAGATCAGTGTGGTGTCCTCGCGTAACCATGTATCATGTTATTTCGATATGGTCAAGATAGCTATTGCATCCTCACGTAACCATGTATCATACTATTTCGATATGGTTAAGATCAGTGTGGTGTCCTCACGTAACCGTGTATCATACTATTTCGATATGGTCAAGATAGCTATTGCATCCTCACGTAACCGTGTATCATACTATTTTGATATGGTTAAGATCAGTATGGCGTCCTCAGGTAAAAATGTATCATACTATTTCGATATGGTTAAGATCAGTGTGGTGTCCTCGCGTAACCATGTATCATGCTATTTCGATATGGTCAAGATAGCTATTGCATCCTCACGTAACCATGTAACATACTATTTCGATATGGTTAAGATCAGTGTGGTGTCCTCACGTAACCGTGTATCATGCTATTTTGATATGGTCAAGATAGCTATTGCATCCTCACGTAACCGTGTATCATACTATTTCGATATTGTTAAGATCAGTGTGGTGTCCTCACGTAACCGTGTATCATACTATTTCGATATGGTCAAGATATCTATTGCATCCTCACGTAACCATGTAACATACTATTTCGATATGGTCAAGATAGCTATTGCATCCTCACGTAACCGTGTATCATACTATTTCGATATGGTTAAGAATACATTATTAGCTTCACCTACGCATGCAACATCAAATTTGAATATGTTACAAGAAACGATGGTAGGCTTACGTTAGGATGTAACAACTGAATTTGATATGGTCAGAAATATGATAGTCACAACTTAGCGTGTAAGATATTCTTTTCTCATAAAGCCAAGAATATGATAAACGATTCAAGTAAGCATCTAACGAAGATGAACTATGTTGTGGGTACCAGTATCGAGTAGAAAACTTAGTGCTTGTTAGAACAGTGGACTAAAATCAAATGTTGCAAACATGCAAATTAAAGACAAAAATGAAGAAATCATTTGTAATCTATTCTTGTAGTGGAAACTAGAGAAGCAAATAATCTAAAGTGCATATCAAATATATTTTCAGTAATAAAATTATGGAAAAGTTTATATAATCAGGTGGGTCTGACGTCGCTATCTGTTTGAAAATACATGACTTGCATGTGGCAATAGAAATATTTTTTTTTAAAATCCCCCTATTTTAAAGGAAGTATGTAAAAAAATGAATAAATGAATATGACATATAAATGAAGACGTTTGAAGCTTACCGAAAACAAACACAAGCCAGTTTATGCTTAAAACTGAGTATGTTATAGCCTAAATTAAAGGTACATAATGAAATGGAAAGAGTGTCAACCAACATACCCTACAATAACATTCGGATCTATTCACAGGAATCGGTACGGTTGGAGAATTTCCGCTGCATCAAGCATGCAATACCGTTCACTATTTAAATAGCATAGTGAGTAAACTCAGAGAGGACATAAAGTAAATAATTCCTAATTCGAATTCAAGAGAAACACAAATAATATTGGCTAATCATTATGAAACGACCAGTATGAAACCAGAATGAAAAGTCAAACGAATAATGAAAACAAATATGTTGAATTGCCTTAACTATACACTAGAGATTAATGCTTACAAATCACCAGCATTAAATATCATTATACCACGATAACGAGTAAGATGAATCACCTGTATTAAATATCATTATACCACGATAACGAGTAAGATGAATTACCTGTATTACATATCATTATACCACGATAACAAGCAAGATGAATTACCTGTATTACATATCATTATACCACGATAACGAGTAAGATGAATTACCTGTATTACATATCATTATACCACGATAACAAGCAAGATGAATTACCTGTATTAAATATCATTATACCACGATAACAAGCAAGATGAATTACCTGTATTAAATATCATTATACCACGATAACGAGCAAGATGAATTACCTGTATTAATCATCATTATACCACGATAACAAGCAAGATGAATCACCGGTATTACATATCATTATACCACGATAACGAGCAAAATGAATCACCGGTATTACATATCATTATACCACGATAACAAGCAAGATGAATCACCGGTATTACATATCATTATACCACGATAACGAGCAAGATGAATCACCGGTATTACATATCATTATACCACGATAACAAGCAAGATGAATCACCGGTATTACATATCATTATACCACGATAACGAGCAAAATGAATCACCGGTATTACATATCATTATACCACAATAACAAGCAAGATGAATCACCGGTATTACATATCATTATACCACGATAACGAGCAAAATGAATCACCGGTATTACATATCATTATACCACGATAACAAGCAAGATGAATCACCGGTATTACATATCATTATATCACGATAACGAGCAAGATGAATCACCGGTATTACATATCATTATACCACGATAACAAGCAAGATGAATCACCGGTATTACATATCATTATACCACGATAACGAGCAAGATGAATCACGGGTATTGCATATCATTATACCACGATAACGAGCAAGATGAATCACCGGTATTACATATCATTATATCACGATAACGAGCAAGATGAATCACCGGTATTACATATAATTATACCACGATAACGAGTAAGATGAATCACAGGTACTAAATATGATTATATCACGAAGAAGATTAAGATAAAATTGGAAAACCGAAATGGGTCTTGTAAATTTTCCTGAATGTTTAAAGTACGAAGACTTAAATTTGAAAACGTATATAACTAAGAAAATCAAACCATAAATGCGTCCTGGATAACGATTTGTGATCAATGACAAATATTATTAATCAATGACAAGGAGTACTGGCCTGTGCAACGATCACTGATCAATCATAATTATTATTGATCTATGACAAGGACAAGATTACAGGTCTATGGAAAAAATTATTCATCAATGCATATGATTACTGAACAGTGGCGAATATTTCTGATAAATGACAAGGATTTTTTATCAAAGACGAGGAATACTAATCAATGACAAGGATTATTAGTCGCCAACAAGGATCACTGATCAATGAAAATGCCTTTATCAATGGCAAAGGATTATCCATCAATGACAAGGATTATCCATCAATGACAAGGATTATCCATCAATGACAAGGATTATCCATCAATGACAAGGATTATCCATCAATGACAAGGATTATCCATCAATGACAAGGATTATCCATCAATGACAAAGATTATTAATTAATGCCAAGAATTATTTATCAAGGCAAGAATTATCGATCAATGGAAAGGACTATTCGTCAATGATAAGGATTATTAATATATTAATCAATGATAACAATTACTAATCAATGACAACAATTACTAATCAATGACAACGATTGTTAATCAATGACAACGATTATTGATCAATGATAAGTTGTTACATTTAAAAACTGAATACTCAGTAACTGATACACATTTCTCAGTAACTGGTTTATATATTTATGTTAATTACATCGAAAGGAACCAACATTTAGAATTATTAACAGTATGCACTAGAACTTATAATTGACTCAAACAAATACTGTTATTTCCTTTCTATTTATGTACCTTATTGTAATATTTATGTACATTATTGTAATATTTATATACATTATTGTAATATTTATATACTTTATTATAATAGTTATGTACCTTATTGTAACATTTATGTGCCTTATTGTAATATTTGTGTGCCTTATTGTAATATTTATGTGCCTTATTGTAATATTTATGTGCCTTATTGTAATATTTATGTACCTTATTGTAATATTTATGTACATTATTGTAATATTTATGTACATTATTGTAACATTTTCTCTAATCCGAATACATTTCCTTTACTGTTAATAACGCTATATAATCCTGAGTAAAATATATAACATGCTCACAAAATGATCACTGATGACATCTTCTAAAAGGGCCTTTACCACATTGGAGGAGGGGGAGGGAAGGGGGAGAAACGATGAAACAGATATGTTAAATGAGTTAAGATTTACCATTACTGTTGTCATGACTTCGTTTCAGTCAGTACTCGTCAGACGTCAGTACTCGTCAGACGTCAGTCACAGCTGCATTCTCAATCAAATGCAAAATGATAACGTACTGGTTGTCATCAAATAAAGTCACGTTGAAAAAAGCCATATCAAAGGTTTGGTTAGAAGAAAAAGCATATTTAACAGTTAGTCCCGTCCCAGATCTTTGGTTATCTGAGAAATTAGATTCCTAGACTAGTACTTATGAGACAAATCCATGACATACATATATTCTCTGCTGTTGATGCATCTATTTTTATGTTTCTATATATTATAACATTTCTACTGTGTTTCTCGCTATATTGTAGTACTATCGTAACATTTTCTAATATAACATATATTCTTTCCAATGCTGTCAATTAATACGAGTATTGATTATTGCGCAATACCAAGCACCGGTTTGTGATACCACAGCGTAATAACAACCAACGCGTTAAAATAACCACAACAACAAAAAAAAAAAACAACCAACGCCTTGTAACAAAACGTTACCATTACTTCTTCATAATTCGAGCCAGGTTTTTCCGCAAACAACACAACAGTTTCGCTCAGATACACATTTGGAAGACCGCTTAGGTGGCATAAGTGGTTAGAGCGTCGTCGCGGAGGTTGTCAGATCGAACCCCGGCTGTATCATACCTAGGATTTATAAAAATGGTACTAAAAGCTGCCTCATTTAGCATTCGGCATTAAAAGGTTAGTGTTATAACTGGTCAACCGGGTGTAAGGATAATGGGACTGGTTGAAACATGATACTATATGTCTGCGACATGATTTCTCAGTGCTTGACATCACTATAAACTGCCACACTGCATATATCTTAGCGATATGATTAAAATTGCTAATTCTACATTAGAAATTTAAATCTCTCTCTCTCTCACACACACACACACATAAACACACACACACACACACACACACACACACACACACTTGGAAACTTTGAATAACGAAACAAGATTGTTTTACCTCATCCTTATTTCCGAATTTTTTCTCCATTTGTCTGTGGCCTCAGATGTCACGAAGATGACTGTTGATATGACTACTGTGTAGAGGTCGAGGTCAAATAAATCAGTGAAGAAAATTTTGTTAGAGTCAATGAACTTCCATTACATTTATCTTTAAAATAGAATTCTAATTGTCAGCCGAACTGTCACAAAGCACACTAATAAAACTGTATATACACTTATTAAATCGAAAGGAACATTATAAAATTTTCACCATTTTAATACGACAATTGCAATGGTAATTAGAGTCCGATTATTTTATATTTAAATCCGGGATTAAGAAATCTTTAACAAGTAGATTATTTGACGATAATCATAACAAGTGAAAGAATATAAAAAACAATGAATATTCAGAGAAATACACCCATTAACATGTCTGAAAAGCACGGTCTCTAGGAAAAAAGAATATTTTATTCAAATGAGGATCCATTGTCGAATCGCTTTTCACGAAAAATGTCGTTAATTAAGAATAATTTGGATACGGTTTCCTTTAGGGCTCACGGCCGTAATCAATAGACAAGATTTTGTGCCATACAAGAGGTATTTGTGAACGACACGTTGAACAATTGCCAGGACGTGTAAATCAAGTTTCAGATACAATCCTTCCAAAATTCCAGTTGTAGGAACTGTAACTCTTTTCGGCAGTAGTTAACATAGAATAGTATCACCCCAAAAATTTCGGTAGCAGGCATGAACCATGAATTCTGAAGAATTCATGGTAGTTGGTCTGAGCACTGAAGCGGTAATACATACTGAAAAATATATTCCAGAGTACTTCTTTTTCGAATTTGCAGCGCTAACTCAAATCGATATAAATATACCGTATATTTTGAACAGAAACAGCTTAAAACTGACGAAATAGGTCTCTGTATATACACATCTGTAAGTCATTAAAAACCTGCACAATTCCTAAGAAATATTTATGAGAACGTCTTGCATCTGGTTCCTTTTAATACAGTGTATTTTTATATTAAACTTTTGGTCTTGATGAAAAGTTATTAAACTAGATCATTCGGTGTGCTTCCTTAGACACATTATAACATTTGAAGAAAAATCAAACATGTTCTAACATTTTGTTTGGTATTATTGCTGTAAAGTTGTTAGCAAAATAGATCATCACACAATTGATTTAGGTCACTCAAGTCCGAAATCTGGATATTTGCGCCTCAAGCAATTTGCACTATTGATCTCGTAGTACATTCATCCACGAAATACAGACGTCCTCAAGAAAAGAAAACATTACGTCAAAAGCTGTTAAATAAAGCTGCACTGACGGTTGAACCAAACTCGGAAAGTCTATGTACAGCAGCAAGATCACTTCTCTAGGGAAAAACTGCAAAAGGCGAGTAAGCCACAAGCGCAGTCACTGTACAGAGCGGAAAGCTCGCCACTCTATATAAAAAATAGTGGAAGACAAAACGAAGCAACATAAAATCCGTTCTGAAAATCCATCAATCGATGATAAGCTGGCGTTACCTACAGCCCCTCTACAAGAAAGATTCTATTTGTGGAAATTCAAAGTGTTTGGCAAGCTCAGTGCAAAACCATTATCGTCCTCATCATCACTACCAGCAGCAATAAAATACGTTGTCGTTAGGCTGACTGGGAGGGATTTTGGACACTCTTGACAGACATATAAACTAGTAATAAATGTTTTATCACAATCTCGCGTGGTAATGGCAATACTACAAATTTCATCCTAATCCCGTTTGGAAATGACGAAATGGAATATTTCATCTACGACTGCTAATGACAATATTAAATATTTCATACCAATTCCGACCGCTCCAGTGGTCTAAATGGTTGCAGCGTCCTCCTCTGATGCATGAGGTCGCGGGTTAGAACTCCAGTCGAGTCATGATAACGAATTATAAAATATGGTACTAGCAGCTACCTCGCTTGGCGTTCAGCATTAAGCGGTTAATATTAGGACTGGTCGGCCTGGTGTTCGGATAATGTGACTAAGTGGGACATCACGTATGAGTGCTAGACATCACTATAAACTACCACACTCTAGACATTGTGTCCATATGGCTGGACATTTGTTAAAAATCCTAATCACACACACTAATTTGGCACTCTTTCTTTCTATTCACTCACTAATTCATTCTTTACACTGACTAATTATATCTTTACATTCACGAATTCATACTTTTCACACACTAATTTATTTTTTACACTCATTAATTCATTCTTTCTTTATTTGCACAAATTCATTCTTTTCACTCGCTAATTCACTCTTTCTTTTCACTAACCAATTCATTCTTTCATTTCTCGCTGATTCAGACCTTTCTTGTGTCCTATTGGTTAGAGCGACCGCCTCGGATGCGGGATGTCGCGAGTACAAACTCGGGCGGGGTCATACCAAAGACATTATTTAAAAAATGGTACTAATAGATACCTCGATAGGCGTTCAGCATTATGATGTTAATGTTGAGACTGGTTGGCCAGGTGTCAGAATAATGTGAGTGTGTACATGTATGCGGCACAATGCCCCAGTGATAGACGTCACAATAAACTAACACCATAGACATCGTAGCGAAACGACTGAAAAATTGTTAAAAGTACGTTAAAAATCTAGAGCACACACGTACACACACACGCGCGCGCTAATTCATTATTTCATCATCAACTACCACACTGCACACATTGTAGCGATATGGCTGGAGATTTGTTAAAGCGCAGTTAAAAATTCAAATCACACACACACACACACTCACACACACATTTAATGATGTTTAAAACTTTTTGTTTAATACTTTGTTTCAACGTTCGGTTTTTATTCAATATTTTCAGCCTCTGCAATAATTTTGACTCACTAATTCATTTTGTATAACTCATTTTATATTTTCCCTCACTATTTCATTCTTTATTTCGCTCGCTAATTCATTTTTTCTTTACACTCACAAATTAATTCATTAAATTTATTTGCTACATATTTTTAACTTTTCACTCACTAATTCATTTTTGCACTCATTATTTTTTTCTTTCTTTTCACGAACTAATTAATTATTTTCACTCGCTAATTCACCCTTACCTTTCAGTCGCTGATTCTTATTTCTTTTCACTCACCAATTCATTCTTTCTTTTCGTTGGCTAATTCATGTTTTTTCCACTCACTAATTCATTTTTTTCTTTCCACTTATTAATTCATTCTTTCTTTTCACTCGCCAATTCATTCTTTTTCACTCATCAATTCATTCTGTCTTTTATATAAAACGTTCCATAAATTTGTTATTTAGTATTTGTTTTACGTAATTACAACGGGAAAAAAAACATTTGAGAATTTTTCTTTCTAATTTTTGAGTCCCCCCCTCTCTCTCTCTCTCTCTCTCTCTCTCTCTCTCTCTCTCTCTCTCTCTCTCTCTCTCTCTCTATATATATATATATATATATATATATATATATATATATATATATATATATATATATATATAAAGCGCAGAAACAAATATTATTCTTCAGCGTGACGACTTAAGAACGTCTTCATCAGACGAACACAAAAACATTTTTAAAAAAATAATTTCACTTAAACTAAAGTACATGTGTGTGCGTGGGTGTGCGTGCGAGCGTTGTAATTATATGCCAACATTGTTGTAAAACTCGAAAGTTCACTGGTGGTTCGTATTATAAACGGCCCAAGAAATTGTTTAACGTATTCAAAACATTCAGCTAACATCAATCAATCAATCAATTTTACGACAACAATAGGTGAGGTACGCGGTCATGGAAAAATTAAACAAGACGACGATGCCATAGCAACAGTTATTTTAAGAAACATAATCTCTAAAATGCTGCCAGCAGCAAGTGTGCGTATGCATTATCCATGGTATGTCTAACACCTGTACATACAAAGATAGTGAACAATATCATATGCTGCACGAGTATCTAGTGTGATGGCTAAATGTAACCAATACAATACTGTGTTTATTGGAAGTCCGAATCTGTTTGGCTACTGTAACCAGGAATATGTTTCAATTCCGACAATTGTGTGTCAACGTTGATTTGAATAGAACATTATCGTTGTTCCAATAACAATGCAAACGAATTTAACCATCTGTTAAAATACTACTACTACTACTACTACCAATAATAATAATAATAATAATAATAATAATAATAATAATAATAATAATAATAATAATAATAATAATAATCATCCTCATCCTCATCCTCCTCCTCCTCCTCCTCATCATCATCATCATCATCATCATCATCATCATCATCATCTACAAGAGAAAATGTATAAGCAAAAACAGGACAAAATGACCGGTCAACTGGCGTCCTTGACACAACATAGTAATTAAAATGCCGGTAGCTGAGATTCTAAAGGGGAATTAAAAATTAAATAATCAGGAATAAAAGAAATAGAAAAAAAACATTGTGATTTTGTGTTAGAAGAAAAACAATTAAAGAGTTCACAGAAAGATAAGACGGAGTCTTGTCGGCATGAGCATGTTTTAAGTCACGAAATGTGCGTTGAAGTAAACTTCTTTTTTTGGGGTCATTTTCATTCCCCTCAGTTTTCGGATAAAGTCATGTTACTGGTCACGAAATTTCGCCTGGAATGCACATTATTTTGTATCGCAAAACATGTACTATGTTTCTGATGATAATGAAAAGCGTCGTTTTTCCATAAACAGCATTTATAGATCAATATCTCCTGAGAAAATTAACATATCCGGCTAAACCTTCATCATGATTATATATATATATATATATATATATATATATATATATATATATATATATATATATATATATATATATATATATATATAATTTTACCAGATATGCTATTAAAATTGTTTTCCTTAAAGTGATGCATAAATGTATTTTTACTTAATATATTTTAATGCAATTTAATCAATAAATATGTCCTAAAATTTAAAATGAATTAATAAAGTGGATCAATGAATATTCAATTAATCACTAAGTACAGAGTGAATTGGAGAGAGAAAAAGAGGGTGGGGTGGGAGAAGTAGCGAAGTAGCATCAATATTTCTGTCAGCTACTAACTTTTGTCAAGTGAATGAGGGCTTGTCCCAGTAAAATGAAATTTATCTAACATTAGAAAGGATGTTTTGTTGAAGCATTTTTGTAAAACTAATTTACAAAAATGCCCATTATCTTATATAATTAGAACATGTGACGTCAAGCGTTCAGAAATATTTTAGATTGTGGGAAGGCATCTGGGATTGGTTTGGGTGAGACTTTTAGATAAAGAGAAACAATTTTCCCTGTATTTGAACTGTACAATTTGCGTAACTATGGAAACGTAAAATAGTTGGCTTGAAAACGTGTCAGACACATCAAGCGGCTCTGCTGAACTAATTTCCGAAATGAATTAAAATCCATGCACTAATGGCGGAAATTAAATTGAACCGGCGACCACCTGCAGACAGTTCCTGGGAGATGCGATTGGAATCTATTATTAGGATAAGCATGCAGATGCAAATTATTATTATGATTGACACTAGTAATCATATTGCAGTCAGAGACGGCAAATGTTGAATATCGCTTTCAGACATGTACTAGAAATAAATTATTATTATGATTGACACTAGTAATCATATTGCAGTCAGAGACGGCAAATGTTGAATATCGCTTTCAGACATGTACTAGAAATAAATTATTATTATGATTGACACTAGTAATCATATTGCAGTCAGAGACGGCAAATGTTGAATATCGCTTTCAGACATGTACTAGAAATAAATTATTATTATGATTGACACTAGTAATCATATTGCAGTCAGAGACGGCAAATGTTGAATATCGCTTTCAGACATGTACTAGAAATAAATTATTATTATGATTGACACTAGTAATCATATTGCAGTCAGAGACGGCAAATGTTGAATATCGCTTTCAGACATGTACTAGAAATAAATTATTATTATGATTGACACTAGTAATCATATTGCAGTCAGAGACGGCAAATGTTGAATATCGCTTTCAGACATGTACTAGAAATAAATTATTATTATGATTGACACTAGTAATCATATTGCAGTCAGAGACGGCAAATGTTGAATATCGCTTTCAGACATGTACTAGAAATAAATTATTATTATGATTGACACTAGTAATCATATTGCAGTCAGAGACGGCAAATGTTGAATATCGCTTTCAGACATGTACTAGAAATAAATTATTATTATGATTGACACTAGTAATCATATTGCAGTCAGAGACGGCAAATGTTGAATATCGCTTTCAGACATGTACTAGAAATAAATTATTATTATGATTGACACTAGTAATCATATTGCAGTCAGAGACGGCAAATGTTGAATATCGCTTTCAGACATGTACTAGAAATAAATTATTATTATGATTGACACTAGTAATCATATTGCAGTCAGAGACGGCAAATGTTGAATATCGCTTTCAGACATGTACTAGAAATAAATTATTATTATGATTGACACTAGTAATCATATTGCAGTCAGAGACGGCAAATGTTGAATATCGCTTTCAGACATGTACTAGAAATAAATTATTATTATGATTGACACTAGTAATCATATTGCAGTCAGAGACGGCAAATGTTGAATATCGCTTTCAGACATGTACTAGAAATAAATTATTATTATGATTGACACTAGTAATCATATTGCAGTCAGAGACGGCAAATGTTGAATATCGCTTTCAGACATGTACTAGAAATAAATTATTATTATGATTGACACTAGTAATCATATTGCAGTCAGAGACGGCAAATGTTGAATATCGCTTTCAGACATGTACTAGAAATAAATTATTATTATGATTGACACTAGTAATCATATTGCAGTCAGAGACGGCAAATGTTGAATATCGCTTTCAGACATGTACTAGAAATAAATTATTATTATGATTGACACTAGTAATCATATTGCAGTCAGAGACGGCAAATGTTGAATATCGCTTTCAGACATGTACTAGAAATAAATTATTATTATGATTGACACTAGTAATCATATTGCAGTCAGAGACGGCAAATGTTGAATATCGCTTTCAGACATGTACTAGAAATAAATTATTATTATGATTGACACTAGTAATCATATTGCAGTCAGAGACGGCAAATGTTGAATATCGCTTTCAGACAGTACTAGAAATAAATTATTATTATGATTGACACTAGTAATCATATTGCAGTCAGAGACGGCAAATGTTGAATATCGCTTTCAGACATGTACTAGAAATAAATTATTATTATGATTGACACTAGTAATCATATTGCAGTCAGAGACGGCAAATGTTGAATATCGCTTTCAGACATGTACTAGAAATAAATTATTATTATGATTGACACTAGTAATCATATTGCAGTCAGAGACGGCAAATGTTGAATATCGCTTTCAGACATGTACTAGAAATAAACCACTGCATACATGCTAGACATCACTATGAACTGTCACACTGCAGATATCGTAGTAATATGACTGGAAAATTGTGAAAGCGACGTTATAAATGCAAATTTTACCCCCACCCCTCACCACACCTTGACAGGACTTTCAGCAATAGATTCGTGTATAAATGGTCATGTGAGACTGATCTGGAATTTTGTACACATCGGTAAATTTCGGGGATTATTTTGTATTACTTTAGTCGAACCCTAAGAGATTAGAGATCAGTTTTTGCAAACACTATACAAGATGTTTGATTAGAAAAGGCATGTGCAACTTCGTCCAGGAAGGAGCCCGAATAAACGATATTTTTTATTGTTCTTCTATGACGTAATCTAGCAGATAAAACCAGGTCGCGGGACGGAACCGGCCTTCGTTTTATCACTAGCACATGCCTGGATTAGATGTTCAAACAATGTAATCGTACTCCTTCTGCTCTCAACGTTTTGATCAAACAAAGCATAGCGCAGGTATAACAATCCACTTTACATTCATGAATTACTGGATGTTTGCTGGAACAATGTTTCACTATCTCTTACTGAAGTCAGTGATTTTTCCTTAGATTTGAATTACGAAATGGGGACTCACTATATGTGAGTCATTCGGAATTTTTTAAAGTAGCTTTAACGATTTTTCAGTAATAGCGCTACTATGTCTCCAGTGTGGCAGTTTATAGTGACAACTAGCACTGTGGCATCATCCCGCAGACATGTAGCTTGATGTCCCAGCCAGTGACATAATCCTTACATTATGCCAAACAGTCATATCACTAACTTTTTAATAAGCGCCAAGCAAGACAGCTGTTAATGCCATTCTTAAGTCTTTGATATGAATTGACCTGGGATCAAACCCACGTCCCCCCGCATCCAAAGCGGACGCTCTAACCAGTAGGCCACCAGATCGGTCTGACTCGGCGGTCAGAAATCGCAACAAATGGACACAATCTTTTTGAAAGAACAAAACTCGTTGAAAACAAGAACAAGCGCTAAAAATAACATCAGTGACAAAAGCTCCTCAGATGACTGCTATGACCCACACAAACACTAAACGCCATATATATTACCATATAACGGTCGACAACTCTTGGCTAGCCAAGGTGGGGCTATGCGTTCAAACAGTATGAAACAGTTTATGAAAGAAAACCACGTGCTAATTCCAAATGTGCTGTTGATGTAACTCGGTCATCGGATGATAAAAAGAAGGGAAATTGGAATTTTAGAGATTAAATTTGTCTATTAAATATTAATTTGATTACATAAATACATGCTCATTCGGATAAGCTTTATCTTGTAAGTCATTACGTGAAATTGACACGATGTTTGAAATCACATTGTGCACAATAATGTTTTCATAATCTTGTCCGGGTGCGCGCGTGCTTGTGTGTGTGTGTGTGTGTGTGTGTGTGTGTGTGTCTTTGAAATATCTACTTTCACTTCACTATATTTCATATAGTACTGATTTGCGTGGATTATCTGGTCACTACAGACCAGAATTTGAAGATTCAACAAAAACAATCATGCTTTCCTGGAAACCGCATGTCCTATCTATACATGCATTTCAGTACGGATGACAATAAAAACATTGAAAATTGATATCCACGTGACCATGACGTCTAAGTATATAAATGATGACTGAAATATAAAGTAAAATGAGTAAAATGAAACAAATATACGGGGAAATTCATAGTAGCCATAATCATTGTATGGGGAAATTCGTAGTAGCCATAATCATTGTATGGGGAAATTCGTAATAGCCATTATATGGGGAAATTCGTAGGAGCCATAATCATTGTATGGGGAAATTCGTAGCAACCATAATCATTGTATGGGGAAATTCGTAGTAGCCATAATCATTGTATGGGGAAATTCGTAGTAGCCATAATCATTGTATGGGGAAATTCGTAGTAGCCATAATCATCACATGGGGAAATTCGTAGTAGCCATAATCATTACATGGGGAAATTCGTAGTAGCCATAATCATTGTATGGGGAAATTCGTAGTAGCCATAATCATTGTATGGGGAAATTCGTAGTAGCCATTATATGGGGAAATTCATAGTTGCCATAATCATTGTATGGGGAAATTAGTAGTAGCCATAATCATTGTATGGGGAAATTCGTAGTAGCCATAATCATTGTATGGGGAAATTCGTAGTAGCCATAATCATTGTATGGGGAAATTCGTAGTAGCCATAATCATTGGATGGGGAAATTCGTAGTAGCCATAATCATTGCATGGGGAAATTCGTAATAGCCATTATATGTGGAAATTCGTAGCAGCCATAATTATTGTATGGGGAAATTCGTAGTAGCCATAATCATTGTATGGGGAAATTCGTAGTAGCCATAATCATTGTATGGGGAAATTCGTAGTAGCCATAATCATTACATGGGGAAATTCGTAGTATCCATAATCATTACATGGGAAAATTCGTAGTAGCCATAATCATTGTATGGGGAAATTCGTAGTGGCCATAATCATTGTACGGGGAAATTCGTAGCAGCCATAATCATTACATGGGGAAATTCGTAGTAGCCATAATCATTAAATGGGGAAATTCGTAGTCGCCATAATAATTACATGGGGAAATTCGTAATAGCCATTATATAGGGGAAATTCGTAGTAGCCATAATCATTGTATGGGGAAATTCGTAGTAGCCATAATCATTGTATGGGGAAATTCGTAGTGGCCATAATCATTGTATGGGGAAATTCGTAGTAGCCATAATCATTGTATGGGGAAATTAGTAGTAGCCATAATCATTGTATGGGGATATTCGTAGTAGCCATAACCATTGCATGGGGAAATTCGTAATAGCCATTATATAGGGAAATTCGTAGTAGCCATAATCATTGTATGGGGAAATTCGTAGTAGCCATAATCATTGTATGGGGAAATTCGTAGTGGCCATAATCATTGTATGGGGAAATTCGTAGTAGCCATAATCATTGTATGGGGAAATTCGTAGTAGCCATAATCATTGTATGGGGAAATTCGTAGTAGCCATAATCATTGTATGGGGAAATTCGTAGTAGCCATAATCATTGTATGGGGAAATTCGTAGTGGCCATAATCATTGTATGGGGAAATTCGTAGTAGCCATAATCATTGTATGGGGAAATTCGTAGTAGCCATAATCATTGTATGGGGAAATTCGTAGAACCCATAATCATTGTATGGGGTAATTCGTAGTAGCCATAATCATTGTATGGGGAAATTCGTAGTAGCCATAATCATTGTATGGGGAAATTCGTAGTAGCCATAATCATTGTATGGGGAAATTCGTAGTAGCCATAATCATTGTATGGGGAAATTCGTAGTAGCCATAATCATTGTATGGGGTAATTCGTAATAGCCATTATATGGGGAAATTCGTAGTAGCCGTAATCATTACATGGGGAAATTCGTAGTAGCCATAATTATTGTAAGGGTAAATTCGTAGTAGCCGTAATCATTGTATGGGGAAATTCGTAGTAGCCATAATTGTTTCATGGGAAATTCGTAGTAATATTAGTAGTAGCCATAATCATTGTATGGGGAAATTCGTAGTAGCCATAATCATTACATGGGGAAATTCGTAGTAGCCATAATCATTGTATGGGGAAATTCGTAGTAGCCATAATCATTACATGGGGAAATTCGTAGTAGCCATAATCATTGTATGGGAAAATTCGTAGTGGCCATAATCATTGTATGGGGAAATTCGTAGTAGCCATAATCATTACATGGGGAAATTCGTAGTAGCCATAATCATTGTATGGGGAAATTCGTAGAACCCATAATCATTGTATGGGGAAATTCGTAGTAGCCATAATCATTGTATGGGGAAATTCGTAATAGCCATTATACGGGGAAATTCTTAGTAGCCATAATCATTGTATGGGTAAATTCGTAGTAGCCATAATCATTGTGTGGGGAAGTTCGTAATAGCCATTATATGTGGAAATTCGTAGTAGCCATAATCATTACATGGGGAAATTCCTAGTAGCCATAATCATTACATGGGGAAATTCGTAGTAGCCATAATCATTACATGGGGAAATTCGTAGTAGCCATAATCATTGTACAGGGAAAGTCGTAGTAGCCATAATCTTTATATGGGAAATTCGTAGTAATATTAGTAGGAGCCATAATCATTGTAAGGGTAAATTCGTAGTAGCCATAATCACTGTATGGGGAAATTCGTAGTAGCCATAATCATTGTATGGGGAAATTCGTAGTAGCCATAATCATTGTATGGGGAAATTCGTAGTAGCCATAATCATTGTATGGGAAAATTCGTAGTAGCCATAATCATTGTATGGGGAAATTCGTAGTAGCCATAATCATTGCTAGGAGAGACCGTTAGTAAGCTGGATTTTCCATCCCTTTATAAAAGACTTGATCAACTCTGAGGCAAGTTAACAAGTCATATGCAATTAAGAAAGCATGTTAACAATAAACAAGCAATTAAATTATCTCCAATTATTATGGAAAGGTTAAAAGGTTAAAACCTGTTAAAAAATATAGGACATTTTTTTCTGTTTTCAGCAATTTCATTGTATGAAATGACTCATTGATATTCAATTGATCACATTGCATGTTGCAATATTTGTTTTTGTTTAATTATTTCAATATAAGAACAACATATAATCAAACGTTACAGAATCAAATACACTTTTACGTATTTAGAATACTTTATAAATTTTTGACTAAATCGTGAACGACAAAAGAATACCCTGATAGAGGGCATGTATGTCTTATATTCCTCATTAACGGTGGTACTAAACGCATTTTTTTTCACAATCAATAACAGGAAAACAAGCTTTCTTGAAATAAAGAAAACATAAACAATAACTCTTGGCTTCATAAAATATATCTTGAAACCTAAATATTAATGGAGTTGAGTCCCCTTGAAAATCGTTGATACTGTAATACCAGAGGTGATGTGTATATTTGCACGTTAGTGCCTTTCCAGCCAAAGAAAGCAGACGAAATATAGGCAATTTATTGTGCATAGAACTATGACATTAGGCAATGTATTGCTGCTAACTATTATTGCTTGCAAAGTAGTTCACACTTATGATGAATATCTTTGGGCATTCAGTTTAATGCTTCCTGGCATAGTTGTAGCATATGGCAATAAAATAAGGAAATAAAACAAACCACATCAGAAAGTATCGATAGCATGCCCATCGATCTTAATAATCGATAGCATGCCCATCAATCTTAATAGCAACGTTTCCAAAGTAACTCCCTCTCGTTTCATTATGTATAGTAAACTCAGAGAAATTAAAAAGCCAACAGATTTGTGGTGATAAATCATAACAGATGTTATTGACAAATGAGAGGTTCCTAATGGGAGATTTATGCATTTATGTTTTATCTCGACTGTTCACATTTACTGATGACGCGTGTCAATTTTAAGAAGAATCGATGTATAGATAGATAATCGATACAGGAGGAGCAAGCTTTCATATATTTCATTAATACCCACATAGTAAAGTTACGTGGATATAAAATAGCATAAGAGTGTTCGAACATCGGATATCTCAGCATGGAAACGCTGATATGGTCTACAACATCATGCACTAATGATGTTAATTAAGCTCCCATAGTAACCTCTGCAAACACTATAACATTAAAATTTAATTATCTGGAATTTCTTATACGCCTGATCAAAAATCAATCTCTCAGTATTGACCCATTCTCGGAATACATTTCTGTTTAAAAAAAAAACCACATGAGCCGTAACACGTTTTCGATTTCACATTTAAAGATTCAGGTGTCAATGTTAATAATTAGTATTTAAAAGGTTGCTAGGCATGTAAAAGGAATCAAGTTGCATCGATATTTTCTGTCACAAAATTAAGGTCTCAAAGTATCGGATTTTGTTTTAAATGTAATTTTTCGTTTATAACGAATCATGATAATTTAAACCCGAATATGGTCCATTTGATTTTCACCAATTTGTAGACTGGTTTGAATTTCTCAATAATTTAGTTCCTTTAGTATTATAAATGGTTTTACTGAAGCGGCAAACAAGTACTTTAATATGGAATGGGTTGTGTCAAAAGAAAGTACACAACAGCCCGATTACTTAAAAATTTTGCCGAGTAACACTATTCTATGATAATAATGATAATGATTCTGATGATCAATTTTTGCAATAATTGTTTTTGGCAAGAGAGATTCTAATTTTTCGATGTTATTTATCAAATTTCCTAATTGAAAATGAACCTATTAGGTTGACATTTTGGTAATTATCATATTATTATATTTGACTTAACGTATTCAGTTGACTCTTCAGTAATTATCCTATATGCTGTTTAAAAGTCAATTTTCAGGTATTTACTTCTGCCAATTATTATGCTACATTTCAAATTTGATGCAATTGGTTTATATTCCAAAACTATACCATTTTTTATTTGAAAGTCAATATATTAGATTAATATTCTGTAATCATCCAATGATCGGTTTGAAAGTTACGATCCTCCACGGTCTATTTAGAAGTTATAGTACTAGGTTGATATTCCGGGAATTATACCACGGTCAGTTTAGAAGTTATGGTATTAGGTTGATATTCCAGGAATTATCCCACGATATGTTTATAAATTGTTGTGTTAGAATAATATTCAAGTAATTATCCCACGACCTGTTTAGAAGTTATGGCATTAGGTTGATATTCCAGAAATTATCCCACGATCTGTTTATAAATTGTGGTATTATACTAATATTCCAGTAATTATCCCACGGTCCGTTTAAAAGTTATAGTATTAGAGTGATATTCCAGTAATTATCCCACTGTCTGTTTAGAAGTTAGGTATTAGGATGATATTCTAATAATTATACCAAGGTTTGTTTAGAAGTCATGGTATTAGGTTGATATTCCAGTAATTATACCACAAATGTTAAAATGTTATGGTATTAGGTTGATATTCCAGTAATTATCCCACTGTCTGTTTAGAAGTTGTAGTCTAGTTTAAAACTTAAAGTATTAAGTACATTTTAAGCAAAATATTCCACAGTTTATTTGGTAATGCAATGTATTAGGTTGATATTCTATTATTATCGTTTGATCCGTTTTAGAGGGATGGTTTAATACGTTAGTTAACTAATTGTTCTATGTTCTATTTTAAATTTTATTAGGTAGATATTTCGGTAATTATCCCATTTATATGTGAAAGAGAATCGAACAGGTTAATATCCCGATGATTATCACGTATTCTGTTTCAAATTTACTGTAATTATTTGATATTCCGGTAATAATCCCAGGGATTATTTGAAAGTTAATATGTATCAGGTTGATATTTCAGGTAATTTTCCAGTCATTTATACGAAAAGTAATGTATTAGGTTGAGATTCCAGTATTTATCATATAGTTCATTTGAAAGTTCAGATATTAGGTTCATATTCCAGTAATTATCCCATTATTAATGTTGAAGCTATTTATAGGGTTGATATCCTGGTAATTATCCTACGATACGTTTGACAGTTTGTGTGTTAGGCAGATTGCTCTTTAATGTTCCCACGATATATTTAAAAGTTAATTAGATTCATATTCTGGCAATTATCATGTGCTAAATATCGAGAATATAAAATATTTAATGATATAATTTCCAATTTATTAAATAAGTGTGTCAAAATCTGGAAATTATTCAACGAGTTTAATAAATTTATTATGAAGTCAGTTTTCCAATTAGAAATCTGTTTATCATAAAGTTTTCATTTTAATGAAAATATTCTCAGAGAAAGAAGAAGAAAAATATTTAATTTATTTTGGCTAAGATGCTGCTCCTGTTAATTAATGGGTGTACAAAAATAGTCTCAGACCTTAGGATAATTAATAACGCGCATTTGTATGACAATAACATTAAACAGTTGACTTTTATGTTGAAATAACGATTCTAAAACAAACTTCTTTCGAAGTAATTAATACATCAGATACAGACAGTATCATTTTTCAACATGATTACTGAATTCATAAATTGTATTACATCGAGACTAATGACGTTGCTCAGTATAATGATGTCAAATTTATCGAAATTTATGGCCGGATATTTTTACTTTTTATTTGGAAGAATGATGTGCTTGCGTAGCATTCTGTCAGCTGGGAGACTTGCATTTATCGACATTTTTCCCAAACAGTGGTGAGTCTAATTACTCCTGAGGGTGATCATTGAAACAATGCTGGTCATAGATGCTAGTACCGGGGTTGAGCCTCGCCATATGTCCACTGACCGATATCCCTAACTTTTATTTGTAATGAGTCTATGTGGGGTAAACTGGCCACATTTCGACAGAGGTGACCTATTTTTGTTTCCAGTGGGCAGTGAATTGTAAACATGGCCACCAAAATGTTGATATCAAATAGTTCATAAAACTTTCAAAAAAGGGCAAGAAAACTCCTCAGGGATGCAGTCAGTAAGTAAAGAGAATACCTAGCTCGCTTGGACCAATCGAATGCAAGCAAAGCGACACGTTAGCATGCTGACATATGAAACATAAAAATGAGCACATTATATGCAATCTGTACTAACTACAGCCAATTAATGTTAATGCATTAGGCAATTATTGCATGATCTATCTTAAAGTGAATCTATTTGGTTGACCTGCCGGTAATCATCTCATCGTATGATTGCAAGTGAATATTTCGTTGACATTTCAGTAATTGCCCTATGATTTTTTTTGAAAATAAATTTATTTGGTTGACATTCTGAAAAATATCCTATGGTATATTTGAAAGAAAATTTATTTGGTTGACATTCTAGCAATTTTTCTATGGTCCATTTGAAAATGAATTTATTTGATTGACATTCTGATAATTATCCTGTGGTATTTGAAATTTAGTTTATTTGGATGACATTCTGGTAAATATCCTATGTTTTATTTGAAAGAAAAGTTATTTGGTTGACATTCTAGCAAACTTCCTATGGTCCATTTGAAAGGGAATTTATTTGATTGACCATTTAGTAAATATCATATGGTCTATTTGAATGTGAATTTGTTTGGCTGACATTCTGGTAATTAGCCTATGACTTATTTGAAAGCGAATTCATTTTGTTGATTTTCCGGTAATTACCCTATGGTCTATTTAAGTCTGTTTGACCTTCTTGTAATTATCATATGATCTATTTTGAAGTGAATTTATCTGATTGACAATACTGATAATTATCCTTTGGTCTATCCTGAATTTATTTGGTTGACAATATATTAATTATCATATGGTCTATTTGAAAATGCATTTATTTGATTAGTGTTCCGGTTATTATCCTTAGTCTATTTGAAAGTGAATTTATTTGGTTATCCTATGACGTATTTTAAAGTGCATGTATTTGGTAAATAGTCCGGTTATTATCAAATTGCCTATTTGAAAGTGAATTTATTTGGTTGACTTTCCGGTGAATTTAATAAATCGCTAACCTTCTCAAAATGTGTCTAGACACGTCGACTTGACACTACTGCACGAACACATTGTACCAAATTTGTGGCTTTTCATATAATGAAGATATATGACAAAAGTTAAATATAGCAAAGCTGCGCCATGTTAGTTTTCTCCGGCAGTAAGAGACGAACTGAATTAAAAGTCTATATATCTTCCAACGACAAGAATTCTACGTTTTATAAAAAGTTAATAAATGATTAATACAAAGAATAAAAATAATGTCCACTTTTCTCAATCCATACTTTGGAAATATCGGTGACTGAGTAAAATAAATGCATTTATAAAGAGAAAGTTCATTGATGCAAGTAAACACATACATATATCATAAATACTATGTTACTTTTGAGTTTTCTTTAAGTGTTATAAGTGTGAGACCTGGTCGTTCCTCAGCAATTGATACACAGTGAGTTATTTTCAAATGAACGTGTCATTCGACATACTTAACTTGTCTCTTCAAATGAACGTGACATTTGACATAGTTAATTTCTATATTCAATAGAACGTGTCATTCAGCATGGTTCACTTGTCTCTTCTGTAGAACGTGTCGTTTGGCATGATTCAAATGTCTGTTTAAAAGAACGTGTCGTGGGGCATGGTTCACTTGTCTCTTCAAAATTACGTGTCCTTCGACATTATTTACTGGGCTCTACATTTGAACGTGTCATTCAACATGGTAAATGTGTCTCTGCATAGAACAGTTCAATCTACATGCTATGGTAAAATGCATTTTGCAGTACATATATTATTGTATTTTTAGAGCTCGTCAACAACACGGATTACACGAATTTGTGATTTACCGTATCAATTTACATTTAAATTGCTACTATAGAAAACTATGTATCCGATAATTACAATAAAAAGTGCTGTAATCGCTCTCTCTCTCTCTCTCTCTCTCTCTCTCTCTCTCTCTCTCTCTCTCTCTCTCTCTCTCTCTCTCTCTCTCACACACACACACACACACAGACAGACACACACAAACACACACACACACACAAAATACACCAATTAAGTCAAATTCAAAATACCAAACAGTGCCTAGATGGCACTATGTGAAAGGGCCCTTGGCGTTACACAAATGCAGGACTATTCGTGTCAAAATATCAAATCTCCTCTGTAGCAAATTGAGATATTAGAAACTGGTGGGTAGATAATGTTTAAAATTTACAGACTTAATGAAATGACCTCATCCTTTACATATGCTGATATTTCCACTTTGCGACCACCCCTCCATTCCAGTCTTAAAATAAGTCAGCAATACCTATGGTCAGAAAGAGACGAGCCAGCCCCAATGGTCAATATGATACCCAATACTCAATTGTCAGTATGATACAAAACTGGATACTACCAATGGTCAGTATGACACAATACTGACCATTAATACCAATGATCAGTATGAGACAAATCTGGCCAAGTACACCAATGATCAGTATGAAACAATACTGTCCAATACTACCCAATGGTCACTATGACACAAGAATAACCAGTTATACCAATAGTCAGCATGACACAGGACTGATCAAGAATAGTCCAATAATGCCAATGGTCAGTATAACATAAACACAGCCAATAATACTCAATGGTCAGAATGGCACAAGACTTACCATCATGAAGAACTTCTGAAGTAGTTCGCTGTGATCAAACGTGTTGCTTACGTTTATTGCTTTGTACTGTCTTCCTTACAGTCTGCAGGTATTGAGGACGAAAAACATCTACATGTCAACGGATCGGACACAAATAATGTCAGAAGACTATAAAATCTATACCAGCAGACTACGCGAAATGCAGCCATCATCAGGTTATGGAATGGGACGTAGTCCTATATTCACTTCGAAGTCAACCATGCAATTCCACTGATTTGAATACAATATAAATCATACATATAACTTATCGTCCTGTTGAAACGAGGTTATTACATTTATGCAGCTGACGACAATCCATTAAAATAATGTATTGGAGGCAAATTTATCTGGATGCAACGAAATCTATTTGACTTGCGCGTACAACGACAGTAATCATGAGGCAGTACGCAACACTCGATTAAACCGTGCTCGACAATAAATACATCACCAGACCTAGTCAATATCGAGCTGGATCAGCTTTACAACAGGTGCATTAGTAACCTGGATGGTAGGATTTTATCCAAGTCAGCCTCTGTGGAAGTTGAGTTCACACCACTGTATTTATTAACTTTCTATACGGCCTTGCCGTCCAAGAGTTGTCTGCCATTTAATATTAAAAAGTAGTTATGCGAAAGGCACTCTAAAAGAGTTTATCGAGTAATTTTTGGATTATCTGCAGTAAAGGTATAGTATTTTGCAGTTATAAATTTGATGTATGTTGGAAGACACAAGGGCTCCCATATTTAGATCACTATGAACTTTGATCTAGTTCTTTATCCATCTCAGTCACCATAACTACTGAGCATCTGTCTTCTAAACGAAGCGGTGATTCGGATATGTTCGGATAATATCTCATGGGGACAAGAGTTTAGGCATTGAGGGCATGTGCATTGGAAAACAAATACGCAGCGATACTACGTTCAGAGCGAACTTATTTGACTATATTTTAGTCCATTCGGCTTTCCGATGATTACCGTGCACTTAAATCGCTAATTGCGGTATCTTGCATCCCATTTTTGTAATACAGAATTAAGATCAGAGAGAACATCACAAGTAATGGTCAGAAAAAGCATCTCCCCACCCCGTCCTCCAAAACCAGGATATAACTATGGCAAAAAAAGCGCCCCGTCCTCCAAACCCCGGACATAACTATGGCAAGAAAACATCACACCCACCACGTCCCCCATTCCTAGACACAACCATGGCAAGAAAGCATCCCACCCACCACGTCCCCATTCCTAGACATAACCATGGCAAGAAAGCATCCACCCACCACGTCCCCAATTCCTAGACACAACCATGGCAAGAAAGCATCCCACCTACCACGCCCCCATTCCTACACACAACCATGACAAGAAAGCATCCCACCCACCACGTCCCCATTCTTGGACACAACCATGGCAAGAAAGCATCCCACACACCACGTCCCCCATTCCTAGACACAAACATGGCAAGAAAGCAGCCCACCCACCACGCCCCCATTCCTAGACACAACCATGGCAAGAAAGCATCCCACCCACCACGTCCAAATTCCTAGACACAACCATGGCAAGAAAGCATCCTACCCACCACGTCCCCCATTCCTAGACACAACCAGGGCAAGAAAACATCCCAACCACCACGCCCCCATTCCTAGACACAACCATGGCAAGAAAGCATCCCACCCATTCACGCCCCCATTCCTAGACACAACCATGGCGAGAAAGCATCCCACCCACCACGTCCCCTATTCCTAGACATAACCATTGCAAGAAAGCATCCCACCGACCACGTCCCCCATTCCTAGACACAACCATGGCAAGAAAGCTTCCCACTCAACACGTCCACCATTCCTAGACATAACCATGGCAAGAAAGCATCCCACCCACCACGTCCCCCATTCCTAGACAAAACCATGGCAAGAAAGCATCCCACCCACCACATTCCCCATTCTAAGACATAACCATGGCAAGAAAGCATCCCACCCACCACGTCGCCCCATTCCTAGACACAACCATGGCAAGAAAGCATCCCACCCACCCACCACGTCCCCCATTCCTAGTCACAACCATGTCAAGAAAGCATCCCACTCACCACCTCCCCAGTTCCTAGACACAAACTTGGGAAATTATGCCTCCTCCCAACATTGTTCCCCAACCGATGACGTAACCATGGCAATATAATATAATTAATATACCAAGGCAGCAACTAAGCAAGTGATTGGACATATCATTGAAAACACATACACACAAACACACACACACACACACACACACACTCACACTCACACACACTTAGAGAACAAGATGTTTTCCTAATATTTTAAACAGATGAGCGCAAAAGCGAATAGATGTCATGAGTAAACCTTATTGCCATATGGTACCCATCAAAATCTGAAACAATAAACATTTCTGTGTGTGTGTGTGTGTGTGTGTGTGTGTGTGTGTGTGTGTGTCGGTTGCAGCACAGCAAAACAAATATGTTATTTTGTGTCTAGGCAATTGAAATGAATTCTCTTGATCAAGAACGTACAGGTGTATCCGAATAATATTATGATTCAAACCCGCACCATATTGGTTACAATGCCTGCAAGCAAACCACTTAGCCATCCTTACTCGTCGTTTCGTGAATTATCTGAATAATCATTGTTTCATTCCAAAGATAAACCAATGCACTCGTTTTTCAAAGATATTTTAATATAATTAATAAACGTGTCTCTCGGATAAGATACTCTAAATGTCTTGCTCTTCTCTGAGAAAACTAAACCGAGGTAATGTAGTTTGACAGTTGCATTAAGGACAATCTAGATCCCTAACTTAAATAGTTACGAACTGACTCTGATTTACCAGCTCAGTATTCTAATGCGATTAGGAATCTACCATGCTCCGTAGTAGGCTGTGCAAAGGACACTGGGTAAATACGGTTCCTCTGGCATCATTTTAATCACACTGATTACATAAATTAAGTGGATAATTTTCGAAGAACCGTTCATGCAAGTAATGTACGATGGACACCATAGCAACCATGGCAATTTAATATGCGTGCCAAGAAAAAAAAACAGAACTGCATTTAAGACAAATCTGGGATACTTAAAATGACAATTTGCCTGGAATTTCTGACATGTCAATCTCCTTAATAATCGTAATTTCCATTGTAAGAGGAATGAAAATTATTCATTTACAGGCCATTATCGAGTTGTTCCATCAGTATATGAGAATGTACATCTGTGTACTGGTATGTATGTGGAAAATGTAGCAAAACTACAGCGTCACTATCAACGTTATACTATTATTATTATTATGAGGTTAGTGTTAGGAATGGTCAGTTTGGTATCAGGAGAAAGTGACTGGGTGGGGCATGATGCTACGTGTCTGCGGCATGACGCCCCAGTGCTAGACATCACGATCAATTGCTAAAATGGAACCTCGTAACTATATGAAAATAAAATTGTTAAAGCTACTTTAAAAATCCAAATGACTTACAAAATTTATCGATGAATCAGTATCGAAGTTCAGATTTGTCTTTGGCACTATTTAAAAGACATTGTTTTAAGTCTAACATAGCCGCAAACCAGTCATATTTCTGCCATTTCAGCATTCGTTCAGCAATTAAACTATGTGGAAAAATCTAGTTACGATCAGTAATTAGGATGTGTGAAAAAATCTAGTCACAGTCAGCAATTAAGCTCTGTGGAAATAAATAGGTACAATCAGCAATTAAGCTGTGTGCAAAAATCTAGTTACAATCAGGCAAGGTATTAGAAGGACTTTTGAAAACATATCAACGAATAGTAAGGTCCAAATATATATATATATATATATATATATATATATATATATATATATATATATATATATATATATATATAGAGAGAGAGAGAGAGAGAGAGAGAGAGAGAGAGAGAGAGAGAGAGAGAGAGAGAGAGAGAGAGAGAGAGAGAGAGAGAGAGAGTAAATGTGCAATAATGGAATTTTCTCAGCAGTTCATAGACGCTAGGACAAACAAATCATGCAAAAACAATCGACGTTGTAGCGAGCCAGAATATCTCTTTACTCAAAACGACAACTTTATCTTATACACATGTTTGTGTTTGAATATCTATCTCTTACGACTTACAGTGACAGGAAATAAAATATAAGCAAAGGAGCATGTTACGTCGGAATACATTCCAGTACAATCACAGATAAATCAATACGGTTGTAGCCGCCGCGATTGCACTGTTTTGCATATGGCATGAGCATGAATAAATACGGCATGTGGTACGTAATTACATTTATGTTTAAATTTTATTCTCTCTACATGAATTTATTTTTTTGTGTACAAATATTCTCTGGTCTTTATATGATTTAGTTCTTTATTTTTAGGACTGTTATCTGAAAAATGTTACCCACTAAATAATACCAAAATGTATACTGACGAAAAAGGAGATAAAATATGGAGGTCGAGAGATAATAAATTGGAAAGAAGATTATTACACAAAACCCTGTTGTCTATTACACACAACACTGTATTCTATTACACAAAAACCTGTTGTCTATTACACACAACACTGTATTCTATTACACAAAAACCTGTTGTCTATTACACACAACACTGTATTCTATTACACAAAAACCTGTTGTCTATTACACACAACACTGTATTCTATTACACAAAAACCTGTTGTCTATTACACACAACACTGTATTCTATTACACAAAAACCTGTTGTCTATTACACACAACACTGTATTCTATTACACAAAACCCTGTTGTCTATTAGACACAACACTGTTTTCTATTACACAAACCCTGTTGTCGATTAGACACAACACATGGCCTATTATACAGCCGTGTTATCTATAACCCTTCTGTCTATTAGACACAACACATGGCCTATTATACAGCCGTGTTATCTATAACCCTTTTGTCTACAAAAGATAACTATGCTATATATTACACATAATCCTGACATCTAATACACAACTCTGTTAACTATTACACAACTCTGTTGTGAAAGGATACTGATTTGTATATTCTTTGATAAAGACCAATTTGACACAAGATGACAACCGGTGACAATATTTAAACAACACACTTGTAAAGCAAAGACATACTTTCTCATGGCTGATTTTAATAAATTTAAATTGCAAAAACACGGAGCATAAATTAGACAGTCAATGCACTGAAGAGGATTTCTGGTGTTAATACATTCAACATTGCAACTGCTCCCTATGGAGGCTGTAATTTTAACAATTTTCAGAATTAATTGACAATCATGTTTCCGACAAACTAGATGATCCTCAAATTAGCTTGGAAAATGTGCATGACCTATAACGTATGCTGTAAAATCTAGATGACATTTACTTTAATTTGGAAAGCCTACACATTCCACAACTTGGCTTGTACAATTTGACGACATTTTATTTCAGCTTGGAATGTCTACATTATGGTTATGTTAGCTCGGCAAATCTAAAGGACATTCAACTTCGCTGATAAAATGTAGATGTCATTTTAAGCATGTTGTGAAATTCTACATGACATTTTAAGTTAGCTTTGAAAGCTTATATAATCTTCGACTTGGCTTAGAAAATTTCAGCGACATTCAAGTTAACTTGGAATATATTCACATCCTGTATTTTGAATATCCTACAGTGATTTTGAACCAGGCAAAGATTATACAGCATCTGGTAAGCCAGCACAAGTTTACAACAGGTATTATTGAAGCATGTAGTAAACAAGCTCCAGTTTACAAGGATAAAGATGACATAGAAACCTCCAAGGATTACATGATATAAAAAGATAACATAGAAACCTCCAAGGATTACATGATATAAAATAAAGATAACATAGAAACCTCCAAGGATTATATGATATAAAATAAAGATAACATAGAAACCTCCAAGGATTATATGATATAAAATAAAGATAACATAGAAGCCTCCAAGGATTACATGATATAAAATAAAGATAACATAGAAACCTCCAAGGATTATATGATATAAAAAAGATAACATAGAACCCTCCAAGGATTATATGATATAAAATAAAGATAACATAGAAACCTCCAAGGATTACACGATATAAATAAAGATAACATAGAAAATTCCAAGGATTACATGATGCAGACAGGCAACATGCGTGCGCATATATTATCTTAGCTGGCTTTCATAAACATATTTACTTCAAAGCTGAAAATAAATATATCTGCTTATTAACATCACTGGGGCGTAAATAAACATATCATTACGCATACAGTGAATAGTTATGAACTGTCTGAATGCAAGAATGGTATCAAATTGTAATACTATTAGCAGGAAAACAACAAATAGATAGGGAAATAGTCATCAAAGTACCATCTTTGAAGCAGCAGAGAACGGTAACTTATTTATAATGCATCCAAAAGCTAAACGGTTCTTGCAGAAACTTAAGAATAAAAACAATAAGAGGAATCAAGCGCAATTTGTTTTCCAAAAGCTTGCGAAGAAGATATCATTGTTAACTTCTGTTTTCCTGCTTTCAGTTTCAGTTCGTCGCCAAAAACGACAAAGAACTAACACCATAAACAAAATTGCAGTTATCACATAACATTACACAAGCTTCATAAAGGCTGGTAAACCACTTGTAAAGCGGAAATATATTAAATGTAAGCAGGCCTGTTAATCCTAACAGACATAACACACAGAAACAATCCTAGCAAACAAGGCACACAGTATTAATCCTAGCAAACAAGGCACACAGTATTATTCCAAGCAAACGAGGCACACAGTATTATTCCAAGCAAACGCGGCACACAGTATTATTCCTAGCAAACGAAGCACACATTATTAATCCTATCAAACAATGCACACATTATTAATCCTAGCACACAATGCACACAGATTTATTCCTAACACACAATGCACACAGTATTAATCCTAACAAACAAGGCACACATTATTAATCGTAGCAAACGAGGCACACATTTTTAATCCTAGCAAACGAGGCACACATTATTAATCCTAGAAAACAAGGCACACAGTATTAATCGTAGCAAACGAGGCACACATTATTAATCCTAGCAAACGAGGCACACATTATTAATCCTAGAAAACAAGGCACACATTATTAATCGTAGCAAACGAGGCACACATTATTAATCGTAGCAAACGAGGCACACATTATTAATCCTAGCAAACGAGGCACACATTAATAATCCTAGCAAACGAGGCACACATTATTAATCCTAGCAAACGAGGCACACATTATTAATCCTAGAAAAAAGGCACACATTATTAATCGTAGCAAATGAGGCACACATTATTAATCCTAGAAAACAAGGCACACAGTATTAATCCTAGCAAACAAGGCACACATCATTAATGCTAGCAAACGAGGCACACAGTATTAAACCTTATCAGACAGGGCACACATTATTAATTCTAGCACAAAAGAAAAATAGTATTAATCCTAATTAACAAGGCACACATTATTAATCCTAGCAAACAAGGCACACATGATTAATGTTGGTAAACAAGGCACAATTATAAAGGGACACGATTGTAATCCTATCAAACAAAGCACAATTATAAAGATATTTAAGCAGGCATGGAGAACGATTGTAAAGACGATAAAGCAGGATTGAAGTATAACTATAAAGACTTTTAAGCAGGTATTGGAGGACGATTATAATGACATTTAAGCAGGCTTGGAGTATAAAGACTTTTAAGCAGGCTTGGAGGACAATTATAAAGACTTTTAAGCAGACTGAATAACGATCAAAGTTCATAACCTTTTCAAGGTTATGATCTCCCCATGAACACAGCAGAGGGCGTCTCGGTGTAACTCACTTCCGGATAGTTCAATCAATACAGATGGCAGATGTAAATCAAGACAATGTGACAGACCGCTCGGAATCCACATGCAAGATCAATACCTCAGTATCTTAAAAAGAAATTCTATCAATATTTGATCAATTGTCTTTTCCATTTCTCTTTTTTTACAGTAATCTACTCTGTTCCAAGCTTTCAAATAACTGTTCTCTGCCCATTTCAAAACTTCATCATCTTTCCATTACTACCGCATGCTCTAGTTTGTAATATTTGATTGTGGGAAAGTGTATTGCTGCGTAATATGATTGATACAGCAATTTATCACGCTTGGAGAATAATGAACATATGTTTCTGTTTAAGCATTGGACGTACTGGAGGTTAAAATCATAATGAAAGTTATTGCATGTACCGTCCGATGCTTGTTGTTTCAAATTTTGAGAAAACCAGCGAGAAAAGTAAATCATTAAATATTAGGCTGAATGAATGTATGGCTATATTAGACTGCTCAAGGCGAGAAAAAAAAAACGAATATGAGGAAATACTTTTTTGATTGTTTAAAGATTGGAGAACCCTTCTTCCACCACCAAAACGAAAATTAAACAAAGAAAAACGTCATTGGGCATGTTAATTAATCTGAATATTGTACGATATCTACTCCCAAATACGAATAAATATTTCATATGTATTAATTGTACTCCTTTATTTTAATAATATCTAATGTAATTATTGCTTTAAGTTCCTCTGAATATATTAATATACCGTATTCCATTAAAAAAACAAAACAAAACAAAACAAAAAAAAAACATTTTTGCTCTAAAATATTCAGCATTAAAGATTAGCTGACATAATGAACTCGTGTTATAATTTTCGTATCGAATTCGTGTTATAACTTTCTTAACTAGCGTTATAAACCAACAGTTAACATTGAGAAAATAACTGAGGACATATCAACGTATGAAAAATGCTAATTGTGGGGATGGTTTTGTTATGCGGCCACAATTGTGCAATAAATGTTTAAAAGATCAATATGAAATGTTCCTAGAAATGTATCTGAAATTATGGATTTTATATATATATATATATATATATATATATATATATATATATATATATATATATATATATATATATATATATATATATATATATATATATATATATATATATATATATATATATATATATATAATATGGTACATTATAAATATGAACATTGAATTTAATTTAATTATTTGACATCATTTAAGTGTGGACAACAAATATTATTTAATTATCTGATATAATGTAAGTATGGACACTGAATCTAATTATCTGATGCTATGTCTAAAATTATTCTCTTAGTATGACAATAGATGTTTAACATATGCAATGTATCCATTAGTTTAGCCATAATGATTTCTAGTACAGATAAGATTTCTTCCTTTATTGTCTTTATGTTTCGATAACCAATCGTAAAGGTGGTGCTCTAGTTTTGTTTTTAGCATAGAGTTAGACTTTTTAAGAAAAATAATTTTCCCAGGGATTCCTCACTATTTATATTGGCTATTTAAAATGACTTTGCATATCTTAGGTGTTGTTCAAAGAACTTTTAATTCACCTTATTTTGGTGTATGATTGATGGGTATAATATGGGGAATAGAGTATACAACTTGGCCTTACTCCAGATGTGCACATTTCAAAAACGTGCTAGCTACGTTTCATCAATTTCACTTCCCTAACTTCAGAGGTAAATTGTTAAAGCAGAGCTGATAACTTGGTTTAAAGTTTATGTATTTTGTAATTCATTCATTGCACTTTCAGAAGCTGGCATTGTCTAGTCTGGCAAAATTCATTTTCCTTATTTTAATGGCTACCAAGGATATTGTCCTATATACAAATTCAGGTTGATTTTTGGACTTTGGAGCACAAAGGAGCAGTCATTTTAGTTAGCAGTGTGCTAATATCGGTTACAATTTCCAAAAGTACAATATCCAAAGAAATGTCAGCCACATTACAGGAACGTAGCATAGAGATATGCCAACATTCTCTCCACTGTGCATGTTTTAAGTGCAGACAACTTCACCTTACATACATCACTCTCAAAAGTACAAACTGGTGAACGCCACCTAAAAGGTGCGAAATTCTGATCTAGAACTGGAATTTTTTGTGGGCATGCGCATTGGAACTAAGGGATGTAATTTTAAGCGCAATGATAGGTAACTCCACAACCGTGAAACTATTGGATCGAGTGGGTAAATTTATTTAACTATTTCAACCACAAGATAAGAGACATTCGTTATTCACTAATAGCAGCACTATTTCTTTTTATTATATGCGTAAACATACTGGCCAACAAGATGACGATCTTTAACAGGTTGAAGTAGCAGATTCCTTACCTGATTCCGCACAATATTCGCTATTTACCGTTTTTGTTCTGCCGCGTTTTCTGATTATTCGCACAGACAATCTATATAGTTACATGGCTATCATTTTCATTTCAAAGGAAAATAGCAAATTAAGAAGAAATACAAATAACTCGCATCTTCAATGATGTGAACTCGAGTACGTCTTTAATAGGAGGCTGCCATATTTACCTCTCAACTAAGCATCTAATAGCATCCAATTTTCATGATTATAATGTTCTCTGTGTCTATTAACAGCCGTACAAAAAAGTTAACTCTCAGAAAATCTACCAATACACAGCCAAGAATAAAATAAAACTAAACACAACTTGCAAATTGAATTGTGCACTCATTTAAAATGAATGTTTAGTACACATCAGTAAGATGGTTTCGTTTACACTACATAAGCAATACAATACGTTATACAGATAAACTAATATACCTTTAGAGTGGACTGGAAAGCTGAACATATGTATCTCGAGATAATGAGGTGATAAGGTGTCGTTTTATAAACACATACGTTAATTTACACGTGTAGACGATATCAAGAATAGCGATACTAAAGAATGCTTGTATATATGCATCACCATGGAATCAAGGTATAATTATTTCCCGATATTTCTAAAAGTCAATCCAGGGAGCTGGGATCCGCTGGTTTCCAGGATATTTGGAAATCATCCCTAAGCTGAAAGAAACGTACACACACAAACATGCAGTCACTTGTACACACACAGACATACAGTTACTTGTACACACACAAACATACAAAACATCACTTAAAATTTGACTATCATTATATTATTGGGTATTATGCACATGTTCAGCAAACAGACAAGTAAACTTCTGCTTCGGCGCCTTTTCGAGGAAAGTCCGGATTCATTTGAAATTTTGGAAAACCCCTATCCAACACTAGACCTGACCCAACCCTGTAATCGGTTAAAATTGGTAGTAAACTGTAGTAACCGTTACAAATTTTATATAAACACAAGACAATACTGTCTATAAGTAACCTACTCATTGTTGTCATCGTCTTCAATCTAGATAACTGTAGCGCTTGCGTTACCTAGCGTTCTAATTATTAAAAAAAATAATACAAAATCTACAGATGTACAGGGATATAAGAACTGTTATTACGTTTCAAAGTTGTTTTACTTTTACATTCATGTTACTGGCTCTGCCGTTTAACTATCTGCATTTTGTTTTCGCCTTTCCAGATGGTTATGAAATTGTTTCCAATTCTTAGAGATAGCTGATATAAATATTTAAAAAAAATGTTCAATATGGACGGTAACCCAAATAATGATGTTTTCCTGATTTAGACCGCCTTATTTCGTCCTGTTATTTGCACGTACTCCACCGTTTATACTAAATCCACATTTATTGCTCCTAATTAGCTTTTGCACTTATCTTAAAATAAAGAATTTTTTAAACGTCATGGTATGTCAAACATTTTAATGAGCAACCTAATTTATCTCTTTGTATGTAAATGTCATTTATCAGTAGCTTGAATCCTTCTTCTGTACTTATTATTCTGGCATTTCTAGATAGGGGTCTACTCATTACTCTTAATCTGGTCCGCCCAGTTCAGTCCAGACCGGACCCACACACTTATGTTAAGAATAGTGGACAGAGAAGGAGTACGATCGAGTTTCAGGAAAATTATAGTCTACTGATCTACTGTAAAAAGAAAAGAAACAGAAGAAGCAACCTTTTGGTCTCATCAACCTGCTTTGAAATTACATAAAACTCGTGCTGCCAATATTAACATATATATAGATGAAAACTGTGTCCGTTACTAAAATTTTCATCTATAAGTCCGTTGGTATAATATTACATATATTTGTCCGTTGGTATAATATTACATATATAAGTCCGTTGGTATAATATTACATATATTTGTCCGTTGGTATAATATTACATATATTTGTCCGTTGGTATAATATTACATCTATAAGTCCGTTGGTATAATATTACATCTATAAGTCCGTTGGTATAATATTACATCTATAAGTCCGTTGGTATAATATTACATCTATAAGTCCGTTGGTATAATATTACATCTATAAGTCCGTTGGTATAATATTACATCTATAAGTCCGTTGGTATAATATTACATATATTTGTCCGTTGGTATCATTAATATATCTGCATGTTTTTGGTGGTGCTTTTTTACATTATATTGATATGATTTATGAGTAATCAATTCTAAAAAGATGATACTTCACGCCACGTACCACAAAACATATCCCAAAACGCAATAGACAAAATTATTTCTATTTTAAATTTTCAAACACTTTTAACTGAGAATATTTCAATATTTGATTATATATTTTAATATTTGATTATATATTTCAATATTTGATTATATATTTCAATATTTGATTATATATTTTTTGATAACATGTTTTTATACTAATCAATGCTAGCATAAAGATTAATAATGGGTTGTTTTTCTTTTATTTCTTACAAAAAAATTTGATGTTTCTCAAAATGATGTTCTATTGGTATTGATATAACTTTCGAGAAATAAAACATACGCATTTACAGCAAATAATGGTTTTATTTTATGACAACAGGAGTTAAGCTTCACAAACCATCAGTATTTGCATGTTCAATACTACAAAAAAGCGTTGAACACCTCATGACGTCATAAGCAAAATGACGCCATAAGCAGCGTCAATGAGACTACGCGTGCGGGACTTGTGTATCCACACGACTTCTCCCATTAGAAAAACTGTGACGCACAGAGGATTCAGTGAATGCCCTAATGAAGCGCTACATTGGGATCCATGTTAAATTGGAGTCTTTGCTATTGTAGGAGAAATTCGCAAAAATATCTGATATTCTCAGATCAATTGCGTAAATTACACACACACACACACACACACACACACACACACACACACACACACACACACACACTGCAAAACCAGTTAGTGGAAAAAACTAATGTGGAATCGACTAAAAAGATGGTGCTTATATCGAAGTTTACCGACCTATAGACAGATCTATAGAACAAATACGAATTATACTGAACCAATCATGTCTCAATGCAGTTAGTTACCATAGTAACGACAAGTTGCAAAGGAAATACATGTACTGTAATACACATATCAATGTATAACATGTCATGAGATAATGTTATCAAAATGGTTGATTAGCATCAGTGGTTTTTACTTCGTAAACTAAATAACTTATCACAATGAGGCGGAACAAGTACTGAGTAATGTTTTAAACACAAAACTTAAAAACTCTCTTATAAGTTATATCCAACTAAAAACAACATATACACAGATCTGCCTTGGCAAATGTACTAGTAGATCAGGATCTACGTGCTTTATTCTACTGTTTATACCTAATAACCGTATAGATCTAGACTCGTTGGCGCATTATTCAGCGCGATAATGAGGCTGTGCAGTTGTCAAAAGGACCCAACTTGTAATGTAATCTGAGACGCAACCTATACAATGACGTATTGAGGTATCGCAAAGCACAGGACATCAAGACGCATTTTAAGTGACGCACACAATGACGTATTGAGTTATCGCAAAGTACAGGACATCAAGACGCATTTTAAGTGACACATACAATGACGTATTGAGGTATCGCAAAGCACAGGACATCAAGACGCATTTTAAGTGACGCACACAATGACGTATTGAGGTATCGCAAAGTACAGGACATCAAGACGCATTTTAAGTGACACATACAATGACGTATTGAGGTATCGCAAAGTACAAGACATCAAGACGCATTTTAAATGACGTACTTGCGCTAAGTATTAATTTCACTAAATTCAAAATGCAGACACTGTTATTTAATAACATGTTCGCCTATACACAGTTCAAGAGTCTGCTTTGTTACCATAGAAACGCAGATTTGGTCCCAGGTTATAAGAGATCAATAGAGAGCTGTTATTCAGTAATTGGTGGCACATGTGAAAACTTAAGCAGAAAAAAATGAATGGGATTTGAGAGAGAGAGAGAGAGAGAGAGAGAGAGAGAGAGAGAGAGAAACAGGCAGACAAAGAAACAGACAGACAGAGATTTTGAAAATATTTTGAAAGTGCTAGTCTTAGTAACATATAGCACATATTTCACCCAGCCATTATCTCCTATCCACCTTCTCAGTTTTCCCACTAACCAAGACCCAGCGGTAGCGGTTATTGTAAATTTGAAGTTGAACGAAACCTGTTCCAGTTCTTTAGAAGATTGATGGAGAGACGTCAGTACAGACGGACGGTTAGATAGAGGTACACTAACCCACTCCACTGTTAGAGTGGTGAAAGCAAGAAAGGGAGATTTTTGAAATGAATAGAAGAAAATTGTGTGACAAATTGAACTGATTCCACGTACAACAGACATGTTTTATATTCAGATTAATCGTATGGGTATGTCATTTGTGGACATGCTTTTGTTTGGACACGTTTTAAATGGACATGCTTTATATGGACACGTTTTAAATGGACATGCTTTATACGGACACACTTTAAATGGATATGCTTTGTAGGATCATGATTTTTATAGACATATATTGTATGAACATGTTTTGTATGAACCTGTTTTATATGGATCTGTTTTGGTATGGACCTGTTTATATGGACATGTTTTGTATGGACATATTCTGTATAAGCTTGATTTGTAGGGGCATGTTCTTATAGACATGCATCGTATAGACATCTTTTTATAGACACTCATTGTATGGAGAAGTTATGTGTGGACATGATTTGGATGGACATGCCTTTTACAGACATGCTTTAATTAGACATATTTTGTACGACTCTAAGAAACGTTTAAAGTCAAAAATGCATCTCATGTATAAATGTTTTAAATTTTCATGATTTATTATAAATGGTGAAAATGAAATAAAACAGTTTGGATTGGAAGCAAAACAAGCAGTGTTTATACATAATGCCCTTAGTACCATTTGGAAAGGGATCTGATTTGAATTTATTTGCTTAGTCACACAATTCTCCACAGAAATAAAAATAAGGTGAAATGAAGTAATGATACAAGCATGGCAAACTGCAAAGTAATAATGCGTACATTTGGCAAAATGCATATTTATTTTTACAATGGTTAATGCATAAGTCACTCATTAAAAAAATACTGTCATAACAAGATTTGCATTATGAAAATTTACCAGTCTGTCAATGAGTTTGCTAAAGATCTTTCATAATATATTCCAAAAGTCAGAAACGTTGTTATATGTTACCGAGTTCAGTATAGTGTTAACCAAATCCGCCTCCCAATATACTCCAGGAGTTAGAAATGTACTAATCTATTAAAGTGTTAACCAAATTACCCTCCCAATATACTCCAAGAGTTAGAAATGTATTAATCTATTACAGTGTTAACCGAATTCCCTTCCCAATATACTCCAAGAGTTAGAAATGTACTAATCTATTTCAGTGTTAACCAAATTCCCTTCCCAATATACTCCAAGAGCTAGAAATGTACTAATCTATTACAGTGTTAACCGAATTCCCTTCCCAATATACTCCAAGAGTTAGAAATGTACTAATCTATTTCAGTGTTAACCAAATTCCCTTCCCAATATACTCCAGGAGTTAGGTTATCTTTTGAATAAGCTTCGTATTTGAAAAGTGGTGAGAGATAACATTAAAATAATTGATTATTTATGATTTTTATAAGGGTCTCCTTAAAATGTTTGATATCAATACGTAAGATTCATATCATCTTGTTAAACATTACAACACTCGAACGCATTAAGCCAATAAGGAATCCAGAGTGGCTTGAATACAATTTCCCATTTCGTGTTAATCATTATAGCATTCGAATGCAGGAGCAGATCGATATAGACTTTTAACAAATTTCAATCCCGTGTTAATCATTACAGCACTCGAATGCAGGAACAGATCGATATAGACTTTTAACAGATTTCAATCCTGTGTTAATCATTACACTACTCGAAAGCAGTAACAGATCCAGTTTGTCTTGTACTAGGTTCCCATTTCGTGTTAATAATTACACCACTCGAACGCAGAACCAGATCCAATTTGTCTTGTACTATGTTCCCATTTCTTGTTAATCATTACACTGCTCGAACGCAGAACCAGATCCAGTTTGTCTTGTACTATGTTCCCATTTCGTGTTAATCATTACAACACTCGAACGCAGTAACAAATCCAGCTTGTCTTGTAACATGTTCCCATTTCGTGTTAATCATTACAACACTCAAACGCAATAACAAAACCAGTTTGTCTTGTACTATGTTCCCATTTCGTGTTAACCATTACAACACTCGAACGCAGCAACAAATCCAGTTTGTCTTGTAATATGTTCCAATTTCGTGTTAATCATTACACTACTCGAACGCAGTAACAGATCCAGCTTGTCTTGTACTATGTTCCCATTTCGTGTTAATCATTACAACACTCGAACGCAGTACCAGATCCAGTTTGTCTTGTAATATGTTCCCATTTCGTGTTAATCATTACAACACTCGAACGCAACAAAATATCCACGTAAACTTGCACAAAGTTCCCATTTCATTTTAATTTCCCTCGGATATTTGTCTTGTAACTTCTTTGTGCTCCTATTATTTCCTTTCCTAGAAAAAATGTGTTTATTCTAGGATTTGCAACCATTCATTACTTGGGGTAAAGTATGTCATCTTGTCTGGTTTCTGATGCGTCTCCACCATCAGCAGTGAAGCTAAATTGTTATGTTAACGATGAATGTGTATCTAAATTTCCTTAATGGCGGAAATGAAATCTGGCAAATTGTTGTATATTTATTCAGCTTGCAATCAACTCTGAAAGTTTAAATGGTTTTTTCATATTTACCAGAAGGACTCGTATTTTAATTACTACGAATACATATTTACCGGAAGGACTCGTATTTTAATCACTATAAATATATATTTGTCGGAAGGACTCGTATTTTAATTACCATGAATGCACATATACCGGAAGTACTCGTATTTTAATTACTATGAATTCATATTGACAAGACAGACTCGAATATTCGTACTCGTATTTTAATTACTATGAATTCATATTGACAAGACAGACTCGAATATTAATTTATATTAATATATATTGACCAGATGGACTCGTACATTACTATTAATAAATCACATAATATAACATTTTATGACGCTACTTCATGCTCCATGATGGTTGCTATACAGAAAAAAACACCTGATGTAAAGTCAAATAAATCCCGGAAAAGTTGTCTCCTATTGCACTCGTTTTATGGCAAACTGAATTATTTCCCTTTAATTTAGATTTGGGAATCTTGTATTTGCCTAAATTAATAATATAAACATAATATAAATGGTACGTCATTTCAGTTTTCTGAAACAAATAAATTTCATCAGACTAAATATGATAACTACAAATCTTGATAAAATATAATAACAATAAACCGTAATAACACGTATTAACTATAAACTTTGATAAAACGTGATAACTACAAACCTAAATAACACATGACAACTACAAACTCAGATAACACATTACCACTGCAAACCTTGATAACACGCGATAACTACACACCTTGATAACAAGTGATAACTGCACACCCTTTTTTGCCTTCATGCGCCTTGATATGACTAAAGTTCAGTTATTTTAACAGCGAAGGAATTTAACACTTCAGTTAGAAGAATAACTTACAGCAGACGATAGTAGACCCAACACTGTATACACATATCGGCCGTTTCTACAAGTCATTGTGAGTAAAACTGGTAAATTGTAGTAATATGACTCCTGTATCAATCAAGGCAGTAAAACTGGTAAATTGTAGTAATATGACTCCTGTATCAATCAAGGCAGTAAAACTGGTAAATTGTAGTAATATGACTCCTGTATCAATCAAGGCAGTAAAACTGGTAAATTGTAGTAATATGACTCCTGTATCAATCAAGGCAGTAAAACTGGTAAATTGTAGTAATATGACTCCTGTATAAATCAAGGCAGTAAAACTGGTAAATTGTAGTAATATGACTCCTGTATCAATCAAGGCAGTAAAACTGGTAAATTGTAGTAATATGACTCTTGTATAAATCAAGGCAGTAAAACTGGTAAATTGTAGTAATATGACTCCTGTATAAATCAAGGCAGTAAAACTGGTAAATTGTAGTAATATGACTCCTGTATAAATCAAGGCAGTAAAACTGGTAAATTGTAGTAATATTACTCCTGTATCAATCAAGGCAGTAAAACTGGTAAATTGTAGTAATATTACTCCTGTATCAATCAAGGCAGTAAAACTGGTAAATTGTAGTAATATGACTCCTGTATCAATCAAGGCAGTAAAACTGGTAAATTGTAGTAATATGACTCCTGTATCAATCAAGGCAGTAAAACTGGTAAATTGTAGTAATATTACTCCTGTATCAATCAAGGCAGTAAAACTGGTAAATTGTAGTAATATGACTCCTGTATCAATCAAGGCAGTAAAACTGGTAAATTGTAGTAATATTACTCCTGTATCAATCAAGGCAGTAAAACTGGTAAATTGTAGTAATATTACTCCTGTATAAATCAAGGCAGTAAAACTGGTAAATTGTAGTAATATGACTCCTGTATCAATCAAGGCAGTAAAACTGTTTCCAAAAGAGAATTCAGTACAGCTCATACCTATGATATCTTGGCAACAGAAAAAGGAGAAAAACACAATGATTTTCCAAGATGACCTAATGCCATCAACTTCCGATGTCTGTTAAAATTTATGCTTATGATTGAAATTATCGCTAAAAATATCAAACTTCTTTTTATCGTCGAAGTTTATTATTATTATATCTAACTCCAAGAAGCATTGTTCACCCCCACCCCAATTTACACATCACATACTATCACCAATATACGTACACTACCACTAAAGTTGACACATATATACGTATAATTGGCAGTAGAGAGGAAGAAAAAAAAATAAAAGCAAATAATTAAAAGATCGATTTGAAATGACAGAAAGACATTATTAATCTGTAATTAATATACATATTTTTGTATCTTAGCGTTCTCACCTTAATTCACTGAAATAATGTAACTTGATATAGCATTATACTTCTACAGTGTCAGCTAGCTATATGCAAATTTGTCATTTTCGTCTAAAGGAAGAAACCCCCAGAAAAATGTTCTCTTATATAATTTTTATATTTCTAAAGTACACTGAAGTTTACGGAACAAATACATTCACAAACTATTCAGAAAAGCTGAACTTAGTGCAGCAATAAAATAATTTTCCTTCCATTACTTCTGCAACCTGTTTAGTTTCCGTGCAAGTCTTGATATTTATGTCCATGCAAGTCTTGGTGTTTACGTCCATGCAAGTCTTGGTGTTTATGTTCATGCAAGTCTTGGTGTTTAGTTTCCGTGCAAGTGTTGGTATTTATGTCCATGAAAGTCACTGTGTTTATGTCCATGCAAGTCATGGTGTTTATGTCCATGCAAATCATTGTGTTTATGTTCATGCAAGTCTTGGTGTATGAGTCCGCGCAATTCATGGTGTTTTTCTAAGGTCCATTCTACGAAGGTGTCAAGCTGCCAGCCTCAGCTTCAGGCAAGTACTGATCAATTAGCTGTGTTTAGCCAATATTGTATTTGCTTTTGAAATGAAAATCCAAAACTTGACAAGGCGCAATACCACTCCTGTCCTCCATTTCAACAGATTACACAAAAAAAGTCGAGTGATTGTGTCAGAATCGATTCATCTTCCTCAGCATACTACAAACATTGCTTGTTATCCGGCTGACTGAGGGCGATACAGAAAATGCAACAGGATGCGCAGTGAATGACTTGTTAAAACACGGAGAATAAAAGCGAAATTTCGTTCGACGGTTGATGACAAAAGTAGTAAAATAAAATAATTCTTTATTAGTTGGTTATTTTTGCTTCATTCAGGTCCTAATTATGTCACAAACCAGTTAAACAACGAGTTCGCGTGTTTTCCAGTGCGGTAGCCTATGAAAGAAGATTGGTGATTTTGATAAGGAAAAACATATCGCCTTCTACCTGATGATATTCCTAATAAACAAAATGTACAATATATCCCAGATGGTGTTACCGTACTCGTATGCATTGTAGACCATAATCCAATTCATAATGACATTAACAATACACAAAAATATACAATGATTTAGGTAGATAGGTAGGCAAGCAGGTAGGTCTGTACGTTCATATGTACGAACACACGGTAAAACTTTCATAATTCATTCATCATTCACTTGAATAAAAGGAACGAATAGCATGTCACGCTCAGAACCTTCAGAAAGCTTTCTCTTGCCTGCGATTTCAAGTTCCCAAAATAGCCATTACGCAGGACCTAAATTTAGTGTCATGAGTTGTCTAATCTTTAACTGTCTTGGTATCAGTGTTGATCGGAATGACGTCTGTATCTCCACAGGTATGAACGCATCAGCTTTGTTCCACGATTTATTTATGGCTACAGGTATTACAACTATATGTTTTAAAATAAGTACTAGAAACGAGCCAGAAGCAAGAAGCTTTAAAAAAAAATCAACAAATAAATTAGACCATATAATACACAGTGAAAATGTAAAAGAGAACTTAAGGTATTGCGAATCAAATCCCAAACAATCCTAGACTTCCAGACACAAATCCTAATGAATAAAGTTCTCAACAGATTTTAGTGATAATCCAAATTAAATAATCCAACGCCCGAGGTGTTGATGTGCCATGGTGGCCCGCGTAGTGATGATGTGCCAACGGTCTTTCGGTGGATCACGATAATATAATGTCACTTTAAATTCGAGTCTTTATTTCCAAGAACGTTATTTTTGATAAGCACTTTGAATTTCGAGTGAAAAAATAATTTGAGTAAATAAAATTCCAGCCCAAATGACCTACTGGACACAACAATAACACGACTGATTCTGCTCACATCTTAATTTATAAACAAATAATTTCTAAACAAACAAGATTATGTAGTCCTCCACTTGACACCAGGTTATAGTTAGAATTTATAAAGAAAACCAAAACTAATAGATAATCGAAAACAATACTCTATTCCTAATGGTTAAAAATAAAATCTTCGTTATAATTAGAATATCCTTGACTCAGGCCAAGATAATGATCATATGAGTATGACACATACTCATAATACCCTTGACTCAGACCAATATAATGATCATAATAAACTGACACATACTCATAATACCATTGACTCAGGCCAAGATCATGATCATAATAGTATGACACATACTCATAATACCCTTGACTCAGGCCAAGATAATGATCATAATAGACTGACACATACTCATAATACCATTGACTCAGGCCAAGATCATGATCATAATGGTATGACAATACTCATAATACCCTTGACTCAGGCCAAGATAATGATCATAATAGACTGACACATACTCATAATACCATTGACTCAGGCCAAAATAGTAATCATAATAGTGTGACACATACTCATAATAACATTGACTCAGGCAAAGATCATGATCATGATAGTATGACACAATCTCATAATACTCCTGAATCAGGCCAAGATCATGATCATAATAGTATGACACATACTCAAAATACTCTTGACTCAGGCCAAGATTATGATCTTAAAGGTATGACACATACTCAAAATACACTTGACTCAGGCCTAGATCATGATCATAATGGTATGACAATACTCATAATACCCTTGACTCAGGCCAAGATAATGATCATAATAAACTGACACATACTCATAATACCATTGACTCAGTCCAAGATCATGATCATAATAGTATGACACATACTCAAAATACTCTTGACTCAGGTCAATATAATGATCATAATAGACTGACACATACTCATAATACCATTGACTCAGGCCAAAATAGTAATCATAATAGTGTGACACATACTCATAATACCATTGACTCAGGCCAAGATCATGATCATGATAGTATGACACATACTCATAATACTCTTGACTCAGGCCAAGATCATGATCATAATAGTATGACACATACGCATAATACTCCTGACTCAGGTCAAGATCATGATCATAATAGTATGACACATACTCAAAATACCCTTGACTCAGGCCAAGATTATGATCTTAATGGTATGACACATACTCAAAATACCCTTGACTCAGGCCAAGATTATGATCTTAATGGTATGACACATACTCAAAATACACTTGACTCAGGCCAAGATCATGATCATAATAGTATGACACATACTCAAAATACCCTTGACTCAGGCCAAGATAATGATCATAATATCATGACACATACTCAAAATACCCTTGACTCAGGCCAAGATAATAATCATAACAGTATGACACGTAGTCAAAATACCCTTGACTCAGGCCAAGATCATATTCATAATAGTATGACAAATACTCAAAATAACTTTGACTCAGGCCAAGATCATGATCATAATAGTATGACATATGCTCATAATACCATTGACTCAGACCAAGATAGTAATCATAATAGTGTGACATACTCATAATACCATTGACTCAGGCCAAGATCATGATCATAATAGTATGACAATACTCAAATTACACTTGACTCAGGCCAAGATAATGATCATAATTGTATGACACATACTCATAGGAAGCAATTTGATATGGAATAGTTGTTTACAGAATCCATTTAGAAAATGGTCAACTAGAAAATGATCTTTATTTTGGACAAGGTCGAGTCCAACTTCCAATTTTCTATAAATAAGCAACGAACTAGACAAAAAAAAAATAAATATACATAACACAGGTACACATAACACATACGCTTCATACTGATTACAAAGTCGGTACACTTTACATATGCTGTGTGCCGTTTAATAATTTTTATAGAACATGATTGCAAACACCTCGTGTGGTTTCAATCGGTCCAAATGAACCCATGATTGCCTAAGACCATTTGAATGTCCCTTACCTTACCTTCCGGAACTCTTGTTTTATCAACAGCTAGGCGGCCATTTTTGTTTCGAGTCGACTGCCCAAGTTGCATTAGGAAAAAAGGCTACGTATTTTGACATGTGGCCAATTTACCATTCATGGGCGTTACAAATATAATTAAGCGTATCGGTCAATGGACCGACGAGGTGGTGGTGGTGGTGGGGGCCAGCAACATGGACCCAAGCCTATGACACACGATATTTTAATGTTAGCTAATATTAGTAAATAAACTCAATCCCATTTAGAGAAGTATATACACAACTGCTATAACATGCCTCAATGACAGCATATTTTTCGCGGTAATATAGCTCCCAGTAGCTAGTATTTCTTCTGTTTAGCTATTCCGACCTTAAATAAAATGCAAATATATGGTCACACATGCAGTAAATCTGGAATTTTCAAATCCAATAATCATCCCTACACATGAATATACAACAACTGGAAGGCATTGCCACACGTTTGATTAAAGCGTTGCAAACATTCTAATCAATTTAAATCTTTTTTATCCTACTGTACTAGAGCTTTCAACAGAGATCCAGTGTTGAAAAATGATGACCTGTGTCAAATGTTCTATTGATTTTGAAGTATTGTTGCCCTTTTGAAATATAGTTTCTAAAGCAAAATCTACTTTTAAATGTTACTGGCTTCAACTACGCATCAAGCGTATGGGACTTTTTTATGCAAGGTGCATGGACTGAATCAGAATGAACCATATCTTATCTTCTCTCTAAGCTATTTCCTTTGAAATAAAATCTATATGATAAGCAAGGATCTCAATTGTAACTGGTTAATATTAATAAAATTTGTTTAATAAATTCGTTGTTAAATCTTTACCAGGTTTAGATGCTCTGTGTATGTTTCGATTCTGGTATGACTACGATGTGTGTGCGTTTGTGTTTGTGTGTGTGTGTGTTTTGTAAAACAAAATCGGCTTGCAATTCTACTTCGTTATCCTTATGCCATGATGAGGTATTGCAGACTAAATACATGTGTTTAACCCTGGCTATCATTAATTCAGGGTATTGTCATATCAATAATGGTGATAATAACAAAGTACTACAAAACTAATGACTGCCGTAATAACACAGTATAGTGAAATCCACAATTGTAATGGCATGTCAAATCGATAATCGCCAGATTATTATCAGTACCTATCAATTATACATTGATACAAGAGGTAGAAAGAAGTAGATTGGATCACTATGGATATCTATGTATTATACGAAGTGGGCTGTACTACTTTGGATATATGTGTACTGTACGAAGTAGAAGTAGACTGGATCACGGTGTGTGTGGGACTATATATATATATATATATATATATATATATATATATATATATATATATATATATATATATATATATATATATAAGGTGCCAATAAAGTCAATCCCTTTTTATATGCACTAGGCAGACTATAATTATGTCAACAGATTTACGATGGCTGTATTTGCACAAGTTCAATAAAAGAAACATGTATTCAAGCTTAAAAAGGAAACGGTCCAATGAAACACTCGACTAATGAATACTATATATTGTCATTTGACTCAACTAATTAACTTGAATATGATCATTTGACTCAACTAATTCACTAATTCACACTATTATGGTCATTTGACGACTAATTAACGTGACTATGGTCGTATGACACGACTAATTCACACTATTATGGTCATTTCACTCGACTTATTAACGTGAATATGGTTATTTGACTCCACTAATTCACATTATTATTGTCATTGACTCGACTAATGAACTCTACTGAGATAAGTTTACTAAACAAGAGAACCCTATTATGGTAATGTTACTCTACTAAGGAACACTATTATGGTCTCTGCAACACTAGCATAATTATTGCAATACTACTATGGTTATTTTCATGTGCAGATCTTGCCATTTAAAAGCACAAAAGGTACATGTTTTGCAATTTCGGCTACTGCAGTACCGCCTAAGTCTTGTCCCGTTCATTGGGAAAGATCTCAGATTGTTTCGATTATACATCAATTTCTTAACAAGAGTTTGTTTTACGTTTTGATGTCAAATTAAGATAAATCTCATTACAAATACAGTCTTTATCAACACGAACTGTGTTTTATATGACATTGTTTATATAATTAAAGTTGTTTATGATAAATTCACTGTATTGCAATATAATTACCGTTGGTTATGATCGATTCACTGTATTTCAATATAATTACCGTTTGGTATGATAAATTCACTGTAATGCAATATAATTAACTTTGTTTATGATAAATTCACTGTTTTGTAATATAATTACCGTTGGTTTCGATAAATTCACTGTATCCCAATATAATTACCGTTTGCTATGATAAATTAACTGTACTGCAATAGAAAAGAAAGTAAATATTACCTTGATGTCTCTGTTTAACTCTATGATAAATACACATAGAAGAAGAAAACATGAACGGTATATAAAAGCAGTCTAATGGATCTAAGGTGTCAACAAATTACTCCCTAATCGGGTACAGACGCATTTACAGATGTAAACAGGTATATACATGTACATACCGAAAGTAGACTAGACCGTGCGGCTTTTGCTTTGGCATAAACATATAAAAGTAAATAAAAATACAAACTTCTTGTCCCACTCCACCACTCTCAGATTCGTAGTTTGTGATATCGTTGTCCTCTTCGTTTGACATTTTGGTTACCGTTGTAGAAGAAACTACGATATTTTCATTCCAGACACTGAATTTCCCTCACTTCTGCACGCGCTTCGTCATGGATTTACACTGCCACACATTCCTCTACGGAGTGTGCAATTACCCTAATTATCAACACCGTATTCAACATAACAACACGTGCCCTGCACTGATAAATTTGCAGGACACGTAATATATTTCTCCGCCTCCCTATGAGCAGAAGTCAACAATGTACTTCTCAAGCTTCCATACCACGTTATTTTAAAGAGATGGTCTGATAAACTGAAATATAAATTTAATTTTGTTTCAAATTTTAGGCTTCTTCTGCATGCTTGCATTACCCATTCCTTTATATATACCTCAATTACATTTTCCGTTTCAGAAAACTAACCAATCTCCGCCCTGTAATATATTAACCCATTTGACTGTTGTTTTTTTTTTTTTACATTAAATTACCTATACTAAACTAATCAAAATATCATTGGTAACAGAAACCATTCAATCAGAAATTTTACAACATAAGACTGTTGCTTTATTTAATTACATTGTTTACGATGTAGCTATGATATAAAACACATTGAAATTATCATTTCAAGCACGATACTTGTGTCAATGGTAAAGAGCAGAAAAGCGGTAACTGTTTACATCTCTCAGATCACTCTTACTTGTACGATATTAATTCAAACCAGGTTTGTACGTAAATAGAAAGCGATATACTTCGTTTTCTGTTTTCCTTCTCGCCAATTTACATTCTTCCTGTCAGCCAATATCAACAAAGACTACAGTTAGGAATCAGGTGATCTTCAAAGTATTTATACACAAAACGATATTGATCTTCATTTTCATTGGTAAGTGTTCATCATGAGATGTAGAATTTTACGCTGTTTTGTTGTTTTGTTTTTGTTTAGTTTCGTATTTTTTTAAAAAAAATCAAATTTCGAAACAATTAGACCATTTTATAGGTTTGGAGAGAATCTGTCAAAAAAAATGATTTAAATTGTTCAAAAAACTTCATAGCTTTCACTTTCAATGCATGCAATAGTTATATTCATAATTATGGCTTGCTGAAAAAATGTTAAAATTATAAATAATAAATGTATCAAAACGACACTGAATTGAAATCTTCGTTATTGCTTGTAGGATCATCTGCGTGTTTCAATCCAAATGATTTTCAGTATACACATCTAAATGTACGTCGGTTTTTCGTGAACATTTTGTCACGGAACTGTTAACAATCGGTACCGAAATAAATTTAAAATAACCGAACCAATGTGATCCTGTTGGATTTTTATAACAAAAGTTTCCAAAGATAAACTATTAGTACAAATTGAGTGTAAACGTCAAGAAAGATAAGTATGTCATTTATTGGACAGATTAAAAAAAAACTATATAAAATAAAACCTACAACAAATCCAATTGACCCATTTGAATTTCGTAATGTTTCACACTGAAAGTATTGTGTGTATTATTAACGAGGTTTTGAAGTACCAGCAGAAGGAGATCAAAACTTTCTAAACCTGAAAACTTAAAAACAATGACTCAGGCCCGGCTCTAGGGCAAGGCGATCGAAGCAACCGCCTTGGCCTCGCACTTCTCCGTAATACAATTTTTTTTGCTTGGGACCCCTCGCTTATCGCTTTCTGTCTTTGGCAGCACACATACTAGGGCTGGGCCAACATTGACCTAGTTCTGTCTGTGGCACCACACAGACTTGGACCGGGCCTGCATTGACTTAGTTCTGTCAAATGTGGCATATTCAGCCCATTGAATAAATATTGCAAATAATGTTATAACACGATGGATGGTGGGAAAGACAGTTAGACGGTGGCATATACAGATTTACAAAGTAAAGAAGATCTCCAACGCGTCTCTTTCTGAGTTGGAAAGAAAGAAAGAAAGAACAAAAGGGAATCCTCGACTCGCATTCTGAGTTCAAATTGTAATATTTCTATCAATTTTGTATGGAAATTATGAAACTACAAACCAATGATGTGAATTTGAACAAAATAGAAACAAACAAAGAAATCAATGTCATTATCTTTCATCGAATACAATGTTTGTACGCTCATATATGCAATACAAGACATTTACAGAACACAATTCACAATGTAAGCTACAAACCAATTCTCCAGACGACACACTTAAATATTCAGTTCAAATCATTCTTCCGCTGCATGCTTTACTGCTTCCTTGTCACGTGATGGCAATGATAACATACGAAAAGCAGGGTACAAGATGATGCAGAGCTGACCAGGTGACTGGTTTTGTGTAAATGTTTTATAACGTGCTCACTCTCATGGGGATTTGAGCAGTTTTCGAAGCTGGGGGAGGGACCAGTCTAATAAATGCAGATAATGATACCATCGTCAATTTTCTGCCACAGCCTAACTCCATTACGTACCATGTGCCAAGCATGTACCCATGTGACCGACGTCAAATACGTCATTAAACTGTACGTCATTCTGGGACACAACATGATGCTTACATTGCGAAGAGGACAGTATTTTTTTTTACAAAATAAACATATGGTTGTTTTTTTCTTGATGAAGGAATCGTAATTTTTAAATTTCAAACTTTTCTCAACGAAATTATGCATGCAATCGATTTTCATTAATATTTATTGCAGTTAGGATAAAAGCAAACATGAACACAAACACGATAGTATGGAGGCAACACATTAGACTTTCATACAGGAAAAGCTATGTAGCTGTATACATAAAGCAGACCCCAAGGCGTACTGTCTGGTATTCAGTTATATACTTAAACGAGACTCATAGCGTTATTTAGTGGTACATGGTTGTATTCATAGACGACATTTTTAGTGAGACTATATCTCACGGATCCATACCAAAAGTAGGCTCAGTGGGTTACTGTATTTCACAGGGTTCTATTCCTAATTAGACACAGTGGGTTAATGTGTGGCACAGAGTTGTATTCCTAATTAGATACATTGGTTAACTGTGTGGCACAGAGTTGTACTCCTAATTAGATTCATTGGGTAATTGTATGGTACAGAGTTGCATTCCTAATTAGACACAGTGGGTACCTGAGTGGCACAGAGTTGTATTTCTAATTAGACACAGTGGGTTACAGTATTTCACAGGGTTGTATTCCTTATTAGACACAATGGGTAACTGTATGGCACAGAGTTGTATTCCTAATTAGACACAGTGGGTTACTGTATTTCACAGAGTTGTATTCCTAATTAGACACAGTGGGTTACTGTATTTCACAGAGTTGCATTCCTAATTAGACACAGTGGGTACCTGAGTGTCACAGAGTTGTATTTCTAATTAGACCCAGTGGGTTACTGTATTTCACAGAGTTGTATTCCTAATTAGACACAATGGGTAACTGTATGGCACAGAGTTGTATTCCAAATTAGACTGAGGAGGTTACGGTATGGCTAACGATTGCATTCCCAAAATAAATACATTCGGTTACTGCATGGTACACGGTTGTATTCCAAAAGTAGACACAGTGGGTTACCGTATCGCACACTGTTTTATTCCTGCAGCAGACACAGTGAGTTGCTGTACGTATACGGTTGTATTCATAAGTAGACACAATAGGTTTTTGTATGATACATAATTGTATTTAGACAGCATAAACAGCGGGTTACTTCATTTTTAAGGTTGTATTCCAAAATATATACACAGTCGATTATTGTACAGTACACGGTTGTATTCCTAATTAGATACAATTGGTTAATGTATGTTACACGGTTGTATTCCTAAAGTGCACACAGTGAGTTACAGATTGTTACACGGTTATATTCCTAATTAGTCAGTGAGCTACTGTATGTACAATGTTGTATTCCAAAAGTATATACAGTAGAAACTGCATGTACAAGGTTGTATTCCTAAAGTAGACACAGTGTTGACAGTATCTACAAGGTTGTGATCCTAAAGTAGACACAGTGGTGACTGTATCTGCACGGTTGTATTCCGAAAGTAGACACAGTGGTGAGTGTATCTACACGGTTGTATTCCTAAAGTAGACACAGTGGTGACTGTATCTACACGGTTGTATTCCTAAAGTAGACACATTGGTGACTGTATCTACACGGTTGTGTTCCTAAAGTAGACACAGTGGTGCTGTATCTACACGGGTGTGTTCCTAAAGTAGACACAGTGACCGACTGTATCTACACGGTTGCATTCCTAATTAGACGCAATGGGGGTATTATATGGTAAACGGTTTAATTCCTAAAGTAGACAGATTGGCTTATTGTATGGTACACGATCTTATTCATAAAGTAAACAGTTTTTGTTTTTACTGTAATGTGTATGATTGAAGTCCTAAAGTATAATCAGTGGGTTTGTGTATGGTACACGCTTGTATTCTTAAAGTAGACACAGTGGGTTACTGTATGACGCACGGCTGTAATCCTAAATGAGACACAGTGGGTTACTGAATGGTACACGGTTGTAGTCGTAGGTAGACACAGTGGGTAACTTTTTGGTAAACCATTACATTTCAAAAATAGACACAGAGGTTTACTTCATGGAACACGATTATATTCCTAATTAAATACAAACGGTTACTGTATGCTACATGGTTGCATTCCTAATTCAGACGCACTGGATTACTGTATGACACGGTTTTATACCTAAGGTAGACAGAGTGGTTTACTGTATAGCACACGGTTGTGTTTCTAAAGTTGACACAGAGGGTTACTATATGGTATACGTTTGAGTTCTTAAAGTATACATAGAGGGTTACCGTATGTTATACGGTTGTTTTCATAAAGTAGACACAGTCGGGTACACTATGTACATGGTTGTATTCTTAATTAGACACAGTGGGTTACTGTATGGTACACGGTCCTAATTAGACACTGAGCTACTGTATGTACACGGATGTATTTCTAAAGTATACACTGTGAGTGACTGTATCTACACGGTTGTATTTTTAAATGCTCTAAGAAAGACATTGACATTTTACACAGGGAAGACACTAGACTTGCATAGATATACAGAGGTTCATGGCGTTTAAAATGTCGTCATCTGACTTTTAGTAATCAAGATGAAATGATCGCATCATTTCATGAAGAAAGGAGATGAAAGTAAGAGAAAGAAAGATGACCTATCGCCTCGAATAGTTGTTGAAGTCTTGGCTCAGATTCATGCAAGCAATTTCGAAGATGACATGAGTAAACCAGAATCCAACCCGTGAGAGTCAAACCAGAGTTCACCACCAGTAACCCCTGAAAACTACTGCCACCTTTGTGAGTGGGATAAATGCTCCTCCAAAAAATTTAGAACAAAAGCCTACATGTACACGGGGAAATTTTCTTCTACGAACCGTTGGAGAAATCGAAAGAGTTCATTACCGAAGTATAGGATTCTTTGTTAACACATTGAAGCAGCGAGGTGAAGCCAAATAAGACAATCTATCGCGACTTTCACAGATCTCCCGTTTGGATCGAGTTTAGCAGGATATCAGAATTGACACCTTCCAAAGTCATCGTCAACATTCAACACGTACACTAGTCCAACATCTATTTTCATATCACCGATGGAAAAGAGACACCATAAATGGCCCACGTTTACCTTCCCAAAGGGAACGGATGCAAAAATATTTTATTTATGGACAAACTACGTAGCCTCGTCCGAATTATCAATTCTCAAGGCCAGATGTGCTTAGTCAGGGTCGTCGTGATGGGACGAACGTATGCCGACAAGAACGACACGGCAGAATGGAAAAGGCCTTGGTGAAATTCGAAATCGGATAAAGCCAAACAACGAAGAGAAGCAAAACACCCGGTAGAGCCATCTAAAAACACAACATGAAGTGTCCCTGAAATAAAAAAATTTCAAGACGTCTTAACTCCACGCTACACATTTTAAGTACACCCAAAGAACATTTTGATTCCATTATCAACATTATAGGATTCCTACTATTGTGAAAAATGTGACTGAGTATAACAATCGAGAGCAACACAAGCATTGTTGCTAGAAATGTCCAGGTTATTTGGCTTCTAAACTCTACCTTGAAGAAGGACAAAATAGACTTTATACTCAGCATGTAAGAGCACTTGTCTAACCCCTACCTGTTACCATTTTTTCAAAACGCAATGTTCAGAGCAGAAAAGTTTCTTTTTCTAAGGAAGATTTATTTTTATACAAGCTAATGTTATACTTATTATTATCAGCAGTTATACGTCAATTACTTTTCAAAGTCACTTTTATTCATTTATACCTTTTGTTTGAAATGCAAAACAATTTGGCTTGTGGATTGATGATGTCTATCTGGTTATCATTCCCTTTTGGGGTAAACAAGGGCCTTTTGATCTTATTATCCCCATAATAGGTTGACCATTGGGTCGGGGAACCATCCCAAGGTCACCTTACAATCACAATTTCTTGTTTCCAGGTAAACTAGGGATAGTAAATATAATCTATATTAAAAGAAGACAACATTCATACGCACACTCATTCAACCGTGCATATGGCACGTAATCTCTTTAGATACTCATGTATGACATAAACTTTTGATAATAGTGTTTTGTTCCTGTTTACCATCCAATCAGACAAACGTTACCTATTCATCTGTTGAGGTCCATATCTTAAGAAATTAGTCCTCTTTTTTGTTAATCTTAACAGCATATTTTTCAACGTTCTTATACATTACAACTCTCTGCTTAAAAGCATAGATGGAAGGATTTTGCATATTGAATCTGCAAGTATAAATGTAATATTTTTCCAAAATAAGCAAGAAATTGCGCAAACTGTCCAGTTCACTTCCTAAAGGTGTTTCGTTTTTGGACAAATGCACAATATTTGGGAAAGATGGTGCAAAACGTTCAATAAAACTGTACCAGAACTGTGAAGTAATATTGCAATCATAGAAGAGATGTTCAATACTTTCATTCTCTCTCTTGCAAAACGAACATTTGTTGCCGTCCAATATGTTAATTCTTTTCAAAAATTCATTAGTAGCTATTATTATGTGGATTAATCTAAAGTTAAAAGAGATCAAATTGGTAAGCTTGGTACAAAATTTCGCCCTGCTATAAATCTCAGATCACTCCTCCCTACTTATATTTGTATTTAATAATTGCATCCAAGATTCTTGCTTAGCAGTATGTTGCCTTTTAGCCCTTTTTAAAAGACCTTTGTAAACAAACTTAGGTGAATTATATTCATTCAGATCCATGATTTTATCCTCCTGCCTATCAAAAATATTATGTGCTAAATTGTTTTTATGGCTTCTTTCCAGACTCTTGGAATTTTGGATATTAAGGAAAAATATTTCAAAAAGTCACCTCTTCTAGCTTTTGTTTTTGTTTTATCATTTCAAAAGGGAATAAATTGCCATGATCGTCATCTAAATCATTCAAAATTTCAAAACCGGCTTCTGTCCAGAATTTGTATTGATAGAACATTCTAGGGGGATAAAATTAATAATACTCATGGATAAGAACTCATTCGCACTTTGTGGTTCTTCTTTCCAATAAGATACTGCCAAAATGATATCTCTCCAAAAACTGTTTTTAATGAGCTTACTAAATTCTTCCTATTTCCTTCTCCCCAAGTTCCAAATATCCTTTTCATTTCTGAGTATAATTGTATTGACTAAGTTCTGCCAAGCTCCATTATCATTTTCTAGCAATATTTTTACCCATCTTATGAGATAACGCAAGGCAAAGAATTGCTCCAAAATGTCATCATCTACAAACAAAATCCCAAAGAAGCTTTCTCTAAAGCAGGCGAAAATGTCTTGCTTCAAACTGGCAAAGAAATTTTGGGTCGACGAGAAACTCCTAATAAGTCAGGTATTACAATTTACCTGAGACCACGGCAAGGACAAGGCAGACAGAAGCAACGAAGACAACTTTCCAGAGGATTTCACACACCCAGAGATAAAAAGACCAAAAAAAAAAAAAGAAGAACCGTCCTAGAAGTAGGCATTTTGATTATTAAATCAGAAAGATAAAACATTTGCACCGATAGTTTTGCAAATGTTCCAAGTCGGAACTTGATCTGTTTGCCATGCCACCCACTATGATAACGATACAAGTATCGCAATAAATAGAATTTTATCCCATCTCCTCTTTGACGATTTTAGCCCCATCGAATTTGAAATCAAAGAACAGCATGAAGGCTATATCGATCTGAATTGCATTTACTTGTACCTGAAAGTTATAAAGTGATCAAAACGGAAGACACCGCTCCGAAAGTCGATGCTACGGTTGCTACCGCTGACAATTTCATGTATTCTTTGTTCAGTGAGGTGGATTTGTACTTAAATAACAAAGTTGTCATCAGCAGCATGGATAGTTTTCACAGAGTAAAACAAGAGATGAAAAATTTAAGAAAGGCCATGGAAAGACTCAAAGAGTTTATAAAATAGGAAAGGAGGAAAAGGATGACAAACAGGAAAAGGAACAAATGAATGCCTGCAATGCTAAGGTTGAAAAAAGAGGAATATGAGAAAAGGAAACCAAAGGAATAGAAGGAGGAGGACAAATATAGTAAGACGAAGACAATTTTAATGGAGATGAGGTAATGGAGGAGAAGATAAAAGGAGGAGTGAAATTAAAAATAAACGGTCCTTGTAAGAGCCACTCCATTGCCTTGAGAGATATCTATTCTCTATTGCCTAAAAACAATTTAGTCGATTTTGTGTGTGATAGTTTTATGGTTATAAATCTATGTGTGTCTGTATCTGTATGTTTCTAACCCTGTCTCTAACCACGTCTATATGTATAAGTCTCTGTTTGTCCCTAGAGTAGCGCGTATTGAGCCCCTTGCCACACTGTTCCGCTCGATTGAGGTCAGCAACTTACAACATTGTTGCCAGTGTCAAGTATCGTGATGTCACCCGTCCCCAATTCTTATGGATCCAAACCATTATCACTATACATTATTGTTCAATGGCCATTGACCCTGGAGCTGCCCACTCATGTTAAAGTCCGATAGAACCTATAGTGAAAACGACCAAATTTAACTCTGGCACATAGACCCAAATTGCATCCATATACTATTTATTATACATTCATACAGTTTGGCCTTACTTCAAACGTGTACATCACTAAGAACTGCAAGCTACCCTGGGTAAATTTCACTTCCTGAACTTGAGAGGTTCATTGTACAAAAAAGAGCTGATAGTCTTTTTAACATTTTCTTTTTCTGGTAATTCATTCATTGCATTTTCAGAAGCTGATATTGTCTAGTTTGGCAAAATTAATTTTCCCTATTTTAGCATATTTTACTTTAGACTAATTCAGGCTAATTATTTTGAGCAGAAAGGGACAGTCATTTTAGTTAGCTGTTTGCTTATATCGTTTACAATTTTCATAAGTAAAATATCCAATGAAATTTCAGCCACAGTACATGAAAGTAACATAAAAGTATATAACCATTCTCCCCATAGTGCATGTTGTAATAAATGTAAACGACTTTATCTTAAGCCTACCACTCCCTCAAAAGTTCATAGTATCTGCAGAGCGCCCCTCCCCCATAGCGGGTAACTTTATGATATACTGTTGTATTTCTAAAGTAGGCCCAATGGGTTACTGGTATGGTAGACTGTTTCATTCTAACGCATATACAGCTGGTTACTGTATGGTACATGTTTTTATTCATAATTAAATACAATGAGTTACTGTATGGTACATTGTTGTTTTCCTGAAGTAATCACAATAGGTTACTGTTTCGTACACAGTTGTATTTCTAAAGGAGTCACTGATTGTTACTGCATTATACACGGTTGTGTGCCTAAAGTAGACTTAGAGGGTAATGTATTGTACACGGTTGTGTGCCTAAAGAAGACACAGAGGGTTAATGTATAGTACACGGTTGAGTGAATAAAGTAGACTCAGAGGATTACTGTATTGTATACGGTTGGGTGCCTAAAGTAGACTCAGAGGGTTACTATATTGTACACGGTTGTGTGCCTAAAGTAGACTCAGTTTCGGTATTGTACACGGTTGTGTGCCTAAAGTAGACTCAGATAGTTTCTGTATTGTACACGGTTGTGTGCCTAAAGTAGACTCAGAAGGTTACTATATTGTACACGGTTGTGTGCCTAAAGTAGACTCAGAGGGTTACTATATTGTACACAGTTGTGTGCCTAGTGTAGACTCAAATAGTTTCTGTATTGTACACGGTAGTGTGCCTAAAGTAGACTCAGAGGGTTACTATATTGTACACAGTTGTGTGCCTAAAGTAGACTCAGAGGGTTACTATATTGTAAAAAGTTGTGTGCCTAAAGTAGACTCAGATAGTTTCCGCATTGTACACGGTTGTGTGCCTAAAGTAGACTCAGAGGGTCACTATATTGTACACGGTTGTGTGCCTAAAGTAGACTCAGAGGGTTACTGTACAGTAACGGGTTTTATAACTAAAGAAGAGTCTGGAAGTTACTGTATGCTACACGGCTGTATACCTAAAGGTTAATAGGGTTAATATATGGCACAGAGTTCGAACGGAAACTTAGCGTTATTGTACACTAAACTGTTGTATAGCTAATGGAGACTCTTGGAGTAACTATATGGTAAACGTTAAAAGAAGATCCAAATGGTTACTGTTTAGTACACGATTCTATATCTAAAGGAAGTTCATTGAGTTACGGTATAGTACACGATACTATATCTAAAGGAAGTTTATTGAGTTACGGTATAGTACACGGTTCTATATCTAAACGAAGTTTATTGAGTTATTGTATAGTACACGGTTCTATAACTAAACGAAGTTTATTGAGTTACGGTATAGCACACGGTTCTATGACTAAACGACGTTCATTGAGTTACGGTCTAGTACACGGTTCTATATCTAAACGAAGTTTATTGAGTTACGGTATTGTACACGGTTCTATATCTAATCGAAGTTTTTTTAGTTACTGTATTGTACACAGTTCTATATCTAAACGAAGTTCATTGAGTTACGGTATAGTACACGGTTCTATATCTAAGCGAAGTTCATTGAGTTACGGTATAGTGCACGGTTCTATATCTAAGCGAAGTTCATTGAGTTACGGTATAGTGCATGGTTCTATATCTAAACGAAGTTCATTGAGTTACGGTATAGTACACGGTTCAATATCTAAACGAAGTTCATTGAGTTACGGTATAGTGCACGGTTCTATATCTAAGCGAAGTTCATTGAGTTACGGTATAGTGCACGGTTCTATATCTAAGCGAAGTTCATCGAGTTACGGTTTAGTACACGGTTCTATATCTAAACGAAGTTCATTGAGTCACGGTATAGTACACGGTTCTATAACTTAACGAAAATTATTGAGTTACGGTATAGTACACGGTTCTATGACTAAACGAAGTTCATTGAGTTACGGTATAGTACACGGTTCTACATCTAAAGGAAATTCAAAAACGTTACTGTAGTGTAGACAATTATGTACCTAAAACACTCATGGAGTTACGGTACAGTAGACGGTGGTATAACGAATAGAGACAGAGGGTTACTGTATGGTACATCATTGTATGCTTTAAGGAGACACAGGGGGTTACTGTATGGTACATCGTTGTATGCTTTAAGGAGACACAGCGGGTTACTTTATGGTAGTGAGGAGTAGTGTATGGTACACACTTCTAAAGAAAATTCAGACATTTTCCAACCGTAATAATACATTTTGCCAAAACAGCGAACAAAACAAATGATTGTGCAAATTAAGACTGGACATATAGGGCATGTTAATGTACCCGTAGTACGTTGACGTTTATTGCGATTCATTTGTATCCATAATCAAGTTCTCTTTAATTACTGAAATAGAGCCGTTACAATGTACATCCTGTTACAGAGAAAAGCATACATACAGCAAGTGTAGGATCTCTTTATATATGCCTTTCTCTTCTACTCTATAAACCTGATACACAAAACATGTAATCAGTCCTATCTCCCTTCTCATCACGAAACCACCATTTTTATTGTTCAAATCAACCAGCAGTGCGGTTGTTTGACGTTATGCAATTTTTAACAAAAGGCTCACACAAATTTAAGCAAAAATATTTTATCACAAGTTTCGCATAGTAAATTTTGACCGTACTTGCATTCTTTCAATTTATTTAGAGCGTAGAAACGCTTAAAATATAATCTCCATGCAGTTATATTCATTATCCTTGCGCATCTTGCACATTATGCCACAATATAATATACAAGCGTCTGCCGAGATACATAATGTGTGGAGATTAGGAATTAATTTCGTAAAGTCACAAGCTTCCCTCACCCCCACCTCTCTCTCCACCAACCCACCTTAGTGTCTTCCTTTGTAAGATAATTTGTGTCATCCATGTCCAATGCTTGATATCTCTTCTTCCCGACCACCTTCTCAGCCCTGCCACTTGAAAATGTCAGCCTTTGATTTTGGTCCGTCTGGGGTAGAAATACAGTCCTTGCCTTTACCTGGTCATTTTCCTCGGCGACCGTTTGACTCTGGGATTCACCCTCGGTATTCAGCATTTTGAAATCAATTATTAATCCAAGTAACTCACAGGTGTCACCAGTTATTATTCAATAACTTCGTGTGGTTCACAGACTGGTTCAGTGTTGTCATGTTCAATCCATACAGCAAAATTACAATAGACGTCTTTTCCTGAAACGACTAACATAGCTTTCCTTTTCTGTACTTAAAAATAAATTCCAAGAAGAAGCCGTAGTAACGGACAAAGTGTGATCGCTATCGAATATAATGATCTTACTCGTACTTTACCTGTCATCCCGTGAATGGAAGAAAAATGTCAATCAATCAATCAATCAATCGGTCCACCAATTAGTAAATCAAACGACTAGCCAAAATAACATAAGTGATGTGATGTGATTATTATTTTTAACGTAGCTTTAACAATATTACAGTCATACCGCTACGATGTCTGCAGTGTGGCAGTTTATAGTGATGTCTAGCACTGGGTCATCATGCCGCAGACATCTAGCATGATATTCCACCCAGTCACATTATCCGGATTATCCGGTCAACCAGTCCTAATACTGACCTCTTAATGCTGAGCGCCAAGTGAGGCAACTATTAGTACTATCTTTGTAAGTTTTTGGTATGACTCGTTAGGGGATCGAACCCACAACCTCTCGCATATAAGGCGGACGCTCTAACCACTAGGCCACCGGAGCGGTTAAAAACAATATAAGTATAAGCTTGTTTTCTTACAATTATAAATAAAATAACTCTGTCAGTAAAGTACTAAAGAAACAATAAATAAAGGAAAGTTACAAAAAAAGGATTTAATAAATATAACCATGTTAATTTGACTGTACACAGCTGCAATCGTGCAATTGAGTTACAAATTTCATTGTAGTTAAAAATGCTTTTTTTAGATAAAGAGGCAGCAATATTCGAAATCTCAGTAAACCTAGAACATCAAGTCAGAATGTTCATCGCTGGAATCAATGGGATTCAAAGAAATACTGACAATTCTTTGTGTTAAAAACACTACAGCCGCCAGTACATAGTCTACCTTAAAACATAAAAACACTAAGAAACTGACTTCGTTTTTTTTTTGTTTCTTTTCCAATAAATAGACTATAGATGTGCATGCATCACAGAATAATGTAATTATTGTTCATTTCCATTAATTAAGAAAGTTGTACAAGACAATACATGTTACGTGAGAACATTTTGTAAACCAGTGGACATGTTAAACACAAGTTTCGACGAGACCAACTATGACTATCCAAACGTACGTCGCCAGATTGTTTGAATTAGATAAAGCAATCTCAATAGAAAGCTTTTAATGGGCTTTGATGTTTAAGCTTATAATTAAATTTCGAAATAGTTATTGCTTGCTACCTTTTCTCCTTCCAATCAACGGAGTTTGTTTCCGTTTGTTTGTTTTTCAAATGAAGAATAAAGAGCTTAGCAGAATCCAAATTTCAGAAGAATTGATGCTTTGCGAAGATCAGATTTGTGAACCCACTGAATCCAGCAGGTTGTTGAAAGTACCAGGATTCATTGGTAGAATATCTTTGGGATTAAAGTTTAACCGAAATAGACATTAACATTCATAATCATTGATGTGGTAGTTATCATTTAATTCCATATTTCAATTCTAAACAGTGTATTTATTTATTTCCTTCAAGCATAATGACTGGCTACATTGCCGTCTTCAGCAATGCAGCGTGATTTGGAATATTTCGCTGCTATCCCTAAAGAATCGATTCCCTTCGTAATTAATTTAGAGCGAAATACTTTCATTTCACGAGAGGCTGATTTGAATTTACAAGTTAGATTTTCAAAAGATCACAGTCTTTGATATATATATATATATATATATATATATATATATATATATATATATATATATATATATGTATATATATATATATATATATATATATATATATATATATATATATATATATATATATATATATATATATACACCTAAACATATATATACCCCTAAACATATATATATATAAATATATATATATATATATATATATATATATATATATATATATATATATATATATATATATATACACAAACAAACATGTACACATACACACATACATACATATATATATATACACATACATACACACACATACATATATACATACACATATACATATATATACATACACACACACGCATATATATATATATATATATATATATATATATATATATATATATATATATATAAATAAACATATATACATATATATATATATATATATATATATATATATATATATATATATATATATATATACACACACACACATACATATATTGACCTACATACATCTCTAATCTAGCAAATGCAATTTGCATATCATTATTCCAATCGGAACATCTTTGGCCTTTTCTATCGTAGTGTATAAAAAACAAATAACTTTGGATGAACGTAAGGAGTATTTCCATCAATGCCGTAGTTTTTACGTCGTCATGACAGCGTCATACAGTCAGAATGACGAAAGCAGTAGTTGCACTCCGTTGAAGCAGAATCATACCTTTAATTGTATCGTTACAAATTAGCAGGAATACCACTGATTGTTGAAATGTCTTCGAGTGTTATGTGACTATTTTTTCTCTCATCAAGCCAACTATTTGTAACTAAAAACTTACCATTTTGGAAATTTTCACTACGATTGCCTCCGAGTCTCTTGCAAAGGATAGATGTTATTCAGCTCGCATTGGAAAGTGACGAAGGTAATCAAAAAGATCATTCATGACAAAAATGACACGTTCTAGCATCTACTTAGCCACTAATATATATATATATATATATATATATATATATATATATATATATATATATATATATATATATATATATATATATATATATATATATATATATATATATATATATATATATATATCTTTGGAGAAGAAGAAAAGTGCCAATATAGAATCGAGTTCAATATTTTCTTTATGCAAGCCTAAACAAGTAAAATATATAAATTATACTAATTTCATTAATTAATAATGGACTGAAAATAAGTGTAATACTCTAGTTGACAAATGAAGAAATATATAAATTCTATGTCACACAAGGATTAGTGCAGACTTTTGAATACATATAGATGCCTCGGTCATTACGCCTTTACCTAAAATGACGTCGTGACTTCATCTATGATGTGATGATACGTAATTAAAAGTGGTTCAGTAACGAGGATCACAAATAAGAAAGAACTTAATAGTTAATTTTATGAAACGAGTTGAATATCTTCAGGTTTCTGCAAACCTTTTCAAACAGTTTCCAAGAGAGTTTCATAAATGTGTAAAAATGAAAAGCTATGGTGTCAGTAAAGAGTTTCATAAAACATTCATAAAGAAAAGTTAAAATATCAGTAAATAGTTTCGTAAACTACCTTATTAATAAATGATATGTTATCAGTAAATAATTTCATAAACTGTGGCATGAAGAAAAGCTAAGATATCAGTAAATAGACTTACACAACACTCTAGTCTATAGTATTCGTTTATAGATCCAAGATCGTCGTTTATTTCATGCTGAAATAATCTGTTAATTTACAAATCCCTTGCGTGCTTAAATTCCAAGAAAGGCAGATTTCCGTGACTAAATAACACACTTCATGAAAAACCAAACGCTTTATGTAGTCATGAATATGGCATATAAAAACAGACGCTTTATATAGTCATGAATATGGCATCACAAACCAAACGCTTTTTATAGTCATGAATGTGGCATCCCAAACCAAACGCTTTTTATTGTCATGAATATGGCATCTAAAGCCAAACGATTTATATAGTCATGAATATAGCATCTAAAACCAAACGATTTATATAGTCATGAATATGGCATCCAAAACCAAACGCATTTTATAGTCATGAATGTGGCATCCCAAACCAAACGCTTTTTATAGTCATGAATATGGCATCCAAAAACAGACGCTTTATATAGTCATGAATGTGGCATCCAAAACCAAACGCTTTAGATAGTCATAAATATGGCATCCAAAACCAAACGATTTATATAGTCATGAATATGGCATCCAAAACCAGACGCTTTATGTTGTCATGAATATGGCATCCACAACCAGACGTTTTATGTTGTCATGAATATGACATCCAAAACCAAACGATTTATATAGTCATGAATATGGCATCCAAAACCAAACGCTTTATGTTGTCATGAATATGGCATCCAAAACCAGACGTTTTATGTTGTCATGAATATGGCATCCAAAACCAAACGATTTTTATAGTCATGAATATGGCATCCAAAACCAGACGCTTTATGTTGTCATGAATATGGCATCCAAAACCAGACGTTTTATGTTGTCATGAATATGGCATCCAAAACCAAACGATTTATATAGTCATGAATATGGCATCCAAAACCAGACGCTTTATGTTGTCATGAATATGGCATCCAGAACTAAACGATTTATATAGTCATGAATATGGCATCCAAAACCAGACGCTTTATGTTGTCATGAATATGGCATCCAAAACTAAACGATTTATATAGTCATGAATATGGCATCCAAAACCAGACGCTTTATGTTGTCATGAATATGGCATCCAAAACTAAACGATTTATATAGTCATGAATATGGCATCCAAAACCAAACGCATTTTATAGTCATGAATATGGCATCCAAAACCAGACGCTTTATATAGACATGAATATGGCATGCAAAACCAAACTCTTTACAAAGATTTGTATTTACGTTTAATAAAACGTTTTCAAAAAGCTCGTAATCATATATCTGGCCCCAGACGATTTGTTGATTCCATCGAGCAAAACTTTCGCATATATTTATAAACAGTCTTCCAAAAAGCCATAGAACTAATGACTTAGTACAGTTACATGCAGATAGTTTTAACGGGTAACGTTTACTTTAGAGTGTTTTGTGAAACTGCTCTGAAACCAAATATATATATATATATATATATATATATATATATATATATATATATATATATATATGGTTTCACAGCATCCAAGCAATCAAAAGTTTTTGTTTTTTATAGATAAGGTTCAAATTGGCAAATTGAATTTAAAACATTCTGGAAGCGCTAATGAAATTCTTAATAACGTGCGTGCTAAACAAAAACATTAGTGTTATTATAATTCATAATATGGTGTATTTTAAACTTAAAGCATTCCAGTATGGCTAATGGAATTCTTAATAACGTGCACACTAAGTTTAGAGCATTCTGCAAGAGCTAATAAAATTCTTGCCAAATGCAAATGAAATCCTTATAAAAAGCCTTAGCAGTTATATTCATTGCAGATTCTAAGCCCACCAATGGAAAACCCGACAAATTGCCGTGGCATTCAACAACCTACTTGCGTGTGTGTGTGTGTGTGTGTGTGTGTGTGTGTGTCTATGTGTGCGTGTGTGTGTAGTAAAATCCCAAAATAAAACCACTGACTGGCTTCATGTCTGATTCCTTACCTTTAAACCAATCAATGGCTTCATTTTTCTTTTTTTTTATAAATTTCAAGAGGACAATATAGCTAGTAGCACAGTCACTAATCGAACAATAGTTCAAACTGTATCTTGAATTCACTGAGATGTATCGCATCCACCAGAAAATGCAGTGGTTGCTCTACTATCAACAACACCCCCAGATTCAGGGTCCCTCTTTTACGAAACGTCTCAAATTGGCTTCCACAAACTGAAATGTTTTAATGTTACACTAAAGTTTATTTTGAGCACTCTTCATTTTGCAATGAATCTTCAGTAAACTAGTAAAATTACAATAAAGGCAGAACATCTAATATCTTCCCGAAACAGCCATGTTTATCTCAAACTTAATATTTTAAAGGGATTCCTAAATTAATTTTCACTAACAGATAATTTCGGAAATTTGAATCGATAATATTTCATCCTGCAAATAAATTGTTAAATTAAGAATCATTTTATCTAACATGTACGCTAGAGTAACAGTATTTCCTTAACAGCTGGCTGATAATGATTAAATTATAGGCATTACTACAAGGCGTTTATACATCCCAAAAGCAAAATTACTATTGCATTGTGTTACACGCATGTGTTCCAATGTGTTTTATACATCCAGAACACAAAAGAACTGTTGTACTGGATAACACGCCGATATTCATTTCGGACAGAAATAACTTAGTGGAAACTTTTTTCACTGAAGAGAGTTCTTGTAATTCTCCTATACAGCCTACATGGACTATTCAGTCCGAATCGCTATTGGGTCTTTATAAAGTAACGGACTATTCAGTCTGATTCACAATATTGTTTCTTTATAAAGTAACGGACTATTTAGTCCTAATCGCGATTGGGTCTTTATAATGTAACGGACTATTCAGTTTAAATCACAAATGAGTCTTTATAACGTAATTGACTATTCAGTCCGAATTTTAATTTGTTCTTTATGTTATAAAGAGTTGTTCAATCAGAGTAATGATTTGATCCTTATAAGATAATGGACTATTCAGTCCTAATCGTGATTTGGTCTTTATTATGTGACGGACTATTCAGTCCTAATCGTGATTTGGTCTTTATTATGTAACGGACTATTCAATCCTAATCGTGATTTGGTCTTTATTATGTAACGGACTATTCAATCCTAATCGTGATTTGGTCTTTATTATGTAACGGACTATTCAATCCTAATCGTGATTTGGTCTTTATTATGTAAGAAACTAGTCAGTCAAAATTATAATATGGTCCATATAATGTATTGGTCTATTCAGTCCAGAATCCCGATATTGGTAATGGACATTAAAGTCTAATGAATCCCGATTTGGTCTTAATAAAGTATTGGAATATTCAGTCCCAGGCATGATTAGGTCTTTGTTATGTAACGGACTATTCAGTCCGAGTCATGATTAGGTCTTTGTTATGTAACGGACTATTCAGTCTAAATCATAATTAGGTCTTTGTTATGTAACGGACTATTCCGTCTAAATCACGATTAGGTCTTTGTTATGTAACGGACTATTCAGTCCGAGTTATGATTAGGCCTTTATTATGTAATGGACTTATCAGTCCGAGTCATGATTAGGTCTTTATTATCTAACGGACTATTCAGTCTAAATCATGATTAGGTCTTTTTATGTAACGGACTATTCAGTCTGAATCATGATTAGGTCTTTATTATGTAACGGACTATTTAGTCCGAGTCATTATTAGTTTTTTATTATGCATTGGACTATTCAGTCCGAATCATGATTACGTTTTTATTATATAACGGACTTTTCAGTCTGAATCATGATTAGGTCTTTATTATGTAATGGACTATTTAGTACGATTCATTATTAGATTTTTATTATGCATTGGACTATTCAGTCCGAATCATGATTACGTTTTTATTATATAACAGACTTTTCAGTCTGAATCATGATTAGGTCTTTATTATGTGACGGACTATTCAGTCCGAATCACGATTAGGTCTTTATTATGTAACGGACTATTCAGTTAGAATTATTTGTCTTCTAACTGTCACGTAATATTGCCATTCATTGTCCTAGCTCAAAGGCATAAGATATTCGGAATATGATTGAATTTTACCTTGTAGTCTGTTTTGTTAGATTTTGTTTAAGATTCCCTTTCTTTTAAGAAGCATATGAAGCACGCAGCACAGTCAAGGCTCTCAAGAATGTTTTTTTTGTTACCAACGAAGTTACATAAAGTATGTTACACTGGCTGTGTAAGCATTCCGTTCCCAGACGCCGAGTGTTAGTTAAAAAAACAAAATGAAATTTTCTTTCTCAGATAAAGACTTTTTTAGCGATATTTTTTCTCCATTATTGACAACAATTAACACCTATCATTCATCAGGAACCAGTAATTAAAATAATATCATCAGACACTAAATTCCCCAGAAAATAGTTTGGAGTTCTTTTTATCTTTGTGCGGAAAAAATGGGATTTATACAAAATTTAAGAAATCTCTTGGCTCTTTCTTTCAAATAAGATTTTGGTGTATACGACGTAAAACTTACTGAGTCTGCTTGCATTTAATGTAAGCACGTGTTTCCTTGGTATTGTTCTCGTATCTGGCACGCGAGTCATGTGCATTTTTGCTCGAAATGGCATGTTTGCATTCTTTTGGCAAAAACTATATTCTACCTTTGACATTTTCCACAACAAAAGATGGTATAAGCACCAAATCCATCGTCATGGAAATCCTTCACTCTTATTTGTTACAAATTTATCACCTCTGTAGAAAAACCATCTGCTCCGTTTTCATTACAATGTTAAAGTCTTTATTAGAAAATCCTCCATTCACTTTTCATTACAGTTTCATCTGAACATTGACAAATATTAAATTTAATATCAGTGCATTAAGATTCTATAATACAACTCATAATTACAATATTTTCATCCTGACAATAATACATACAGAAACTCCAATTATTATTTGCTCATCTATTTTCATCGTTAACTTTACATTGTCAGAATCGTGCAATATTCCACGATATTGTACACCGTCATATTGCCATCCACGTGCAAAGGTACTATTTTCTAACGTGAACAATTTTTTTGTATGAATGAACTATAACAGATATTTCAAGGACGGACACATATCAGCAAATGTTTCATAGACTGTCACATACAAATTGCTTTGGCACATTCCGCTTTTACTTTTTTGATACAAGTGTTTCATTTTTAGCTAGATATAGACGCTATACAGGGTGAATACAAATAAACGTAGCTTATACACATAAACTGTCTTCTTTAGCTGTTAATAAAAATGTACTTAATACTTTCATATTGCACTAAACTCGCTTGATGCACGTGAGCGCGCGGTATGCTATGAAGTTTAACGGTCGGTGGGAGGAGCTATATGCGCATGAATGCCCTTATTTGTGCATAGAAGCAATCTACGATTATTGTGAACTTTATTATTTTAATAATAAAATAATCAATTTTGTTATTAAATATAATTGGTTGTGAATTTTATTATTAAATCTTTGGTAAAGAAACAAGAATGAGTATTTAATAAACAGGTTACTGCATTTGAATGGAAAAATATGAACTCGTTTTTTTTCCGATGGATTTACTGTACTCCCATGGTCGTGCAGTATAGCCATCCGAAAACTCGTTCATATTTTCCCATGCAAATGCAGTAACCTATAAGTATATGTTATCATAAAATACACAGTATGACATTCCAAGTACAAGTTATCATAATATATACTGTATGATATTCCAAACACCTCGCTTACACCAGAGTTGGTGTACACACACGTTCCTGGTTTACGCTCACTCTATTGCCTGGTGTAGACACACTCTTTTGCTTGGTGTAATTTTTATATTAAGCATGTACGTATATCTTTATAGAGGTGATGAAACTGTAAAAGACAGTGAGGGGATGATTTCCGTGTAAAAGCGATAAAATTGTAATGAAAACAGAGCTGAGGGTTTCCCTATAGAGGTCATGAAATTGTAATGAAAAAGCAAAATATGGAGAATTACCCTCACCATGGATTTGGGGTTAGGGAAACTTGGTTTGTGTGGGTTTTATTTAGAAAAACGTCAAAAGTAGAATAGATCTCTTGCCAAGGGGATGTAAACAGGCCGGATCAAGTATAAATGCACGCGACCCATATACAGCAATATTGTCAGTAAATATGGCTACTTGTTTGTTTGTTTGTTTAACGCCATTTTTCTGTACATGGTAGACTACACACGGCGGACAGTATATTTGTTGGAGGAAAAGTCTAGGAATACCTCGGGAAAAACCACTGACCCACGGAAAGGTATCGACAAGTTATCTTACATACCTAGAGAGTACAAAAGTATACGGTACCTGATTTATATACAGTCTTGTATAAATGACTGTGCCAAATTTATATCCAGTCTTGTACAAATGACAGTGTGCCAAATTTATATCCAGTCTTGTACAAATGACAGTGTGCCAAATTTATATCCAGTCTTGTACAAAATGACCGTGTGCCAAATTTATATCCAGTCTTGTACAAATGACTGTGTGCCAGATATATGTCCAGCCTCGTACAACCCTTACTCATATAAAATATGTGATTATGTGACCCACCAACCCCGCCCCAGCCCTATAAAGTTAAATGAAATCATCAACTATATTGTTTGCAACACGATCAGAGGCTGAAACAACAGCTTTATTAGTTTAGTTTTTAAATTGGTTACCATGGCATTATTTTCAGTCAAGGCAGAAATGTTATGAAAAAAGGTCATACTTATAGACGATTTGAACAAACGAAAAGGAGGAATCTCAGTACTATGAAAATGTATTTGCACTTTTCCCTGATATTTTTGTCCAGCCTGAATTTACTAAGTAGCCCACGGCTGAATTATCGTATTCGATGTAATTCCAGAATAAATTATCCGCATTACTGTTCCATGGTTACTAATGGCCCGTGGAATGTATACAAACATCGGTCTTTACATTTTATCCATAGTTTATTTACTAAAATCGTGTGTGCAATTCTTATAACAAATAAGATATCATGTTCGGACTATTCTAAACTTTCACCAAAGTCTTAGCACAGCTAGCAAAGATAAGTTCAAAGTACTCCATTTTGGAATACTGTACCATTTTGGAATACTGTACCATTTTGGAATACTGTACATAGAAACTAGGTTTAATTTCTAAAATATCTAATATCAGTGTGGCATAATGTAACTACATGTTTACTGTGTTTTTTAAGTCAATACATCATTATCATAATTTTTATATATGTAACTCGTGTAATAACACTTCAAGTCGCGACATATCATGACAAAACGAAATGAAAAATAAAGTATTAACCACAGAGGCATTCAAATGTATCTTAACGCCATTTTATAGCGTTATTCTGCAGTTTGGTCCGATAGAATAATTGTTTGTTTACTTGTAATTTGAAACAAATACTCATGTAAGACAATGTCGGTTTGTCTCTCAATATATATATATATATATATATATATATATATATATATATATATATATATATATGTATATATATATATATATATATATATATATATATACATATATATATATATATATACATATATATATATATATATATATATATATATATATATATATATATATATATATATATATATATATATATATATATATATATATATATATATATAATTTGCAAACCATACGATTTTTTGAATATTGCAATTTATATGAATTACGTGACTAATTATTACATACCACAGGATGTTAGACATTTCCCTTCACTTAGCTGGTGAATTAATGAATTCCATTTCTCGATATAATAACGCTTTTAGAAGTCTGCATTGAAGGTATCATGCAGAAACATTCAGTTCTGTGATCAATAGTGAGAGACGAGCTTTCCGAGTCTGCATTGAATGTGGAATGACCTATGCGAAATCCCCCAGACAACGACAAACCAAGTTGCATAGATTCATGTTTGTATGCAAAGTTTATAGCGAAGTGAAATAAGACCATAGTGGTTTTCTTTATCTTTTTATGATCATCATAAGATTCCAAATAAATCCTATTTAGACACAACCGTTAAGGAAATAGTTGATAATCTGTTTATACAAATATGGGAATCATTCATTGCTAGTTCGACAAAAGCCAATATATAAAACTATTACAACGGAATTAAAATTACAATATTATTATTAGATGACTGATTAGAAACGTAAAAGGCAATCATTATATACCATTAGAGAAGAGATGATAGGAAAATTCGCCAAGGCATCAAAATTTTTGCAAACTTTCCATACAAAATTCTATGGATGATGAATCTCAGAATCTCCTGAATGAATCTGTTTCAGAGAAAAAAGAAAGAAACTATTGCCAAAAATTTCTATATTACACCAATTGCACCAAAGTTTAAAAAATTATGAAGTTCTGAGAAAATTGGAGTTTTAAAAAATCTCTATAAAATGATTGATATTAGTTTAGTAACATACCGTTAACTTAAAATAACGAGTTTACTACAGATTAAATAGTGAAATGTTTAATGTAATGTATACCCCGTGTTTCCATGTATTTAAAGTTGTTCATATTCCACTGGCATATTGACTGCTCCGGTAGCCTTGTGGTTAGAGCGTCTGCCTCAGATGCAGAAGGATGTGGGTTAGATACCAAAAATTTACACAAATGTTACTAAGAGCTGCCTCGCTTAGTGCTCAGCATTAAGAGGTTAGTGTTAAGACTGATTAGCCTGGTTTTAAGATAATATCTGCGGCATGATGCCCGAGGGATATACATCACTATTCACATCGTTTTTAAAGCTACGTTAAAAATCTAAATTACACACACACACACTCACACACACACACACACACACACACACACACACACACACACACTTTCGTATTGACTGTGATAATGAGTCAAATTGTAATTACTGTGAAAAAACATGATATTGTTCATGGTTGATGTGCACGTATGTAAAATAAGATATCGTCTATGGTTGATCTACACGTATGTAAAGTGAGATATCGTCTATGGTTGATCTACACGTATGTAAAGTGAGATATCGTCTATGGTTGATCTACACGTATGAAAAGTGAGATATCGTCTATGGTTGATCTACACGTATGTAAAGTGAGAAATCGTCTATGGTTGATCTACACGTATGAAAAGTGAGATATCGTCTATGGTTGATCTGCACGTATGTAAAGTGAGATACTAATAATCTACCTCATGAGTGTAATAACGAATTCGTCATTTTCATTGCCGTTGTCAATGTCATTGCACTGAGCGTGTTGATATAAGATGCATCGCTTAAGATCGAATTAACAAATCCAATAAGTCTTCGTCTTGTAGTTGAATTTTCAACGACTAATCATCACGTCTTGTTGATGATTATCAATGTATCATTTCCCTGTCATGGAGCTGTTGTTTTGCGTGTTTTGTTTGCATGTTTCAATAAATGTATTTTCCTCTGCGTTAGTTGTAATGTTTTGACATGCTTTATTGTTTCCTTATAGTTAGGAATATCATAGTGTAATGATCAGATAGCAATATATAACTCGTGTAATGCCACTACTTATGTAATTAGCATATTCATTTTGTAATTAGCATATTCATTTTGCAATTAGCATATTCATTTTGTAATTAGCATATTCATTTTGTAATTAGCATATCTTTGGTCATTATAAGGATTATCAGAGCTGAACAAAGAAGTTCAGTTAGTGAATTAATTAAGTGTACATCTTTTGGATTACATTGTGTATTGGGTTGCACTTGTATGAAGGCACATGCGTTGTAGAGAGCATACATGTTTTTCAATATGATAGATTGAATGTTTTAGAAATTCACATCAGTGCCGGATTTAGGAAAAATAAAGCCCCGTGCTAGTTAATTTATGAGACCCCTTACTTTGGCCCTTAATTTGTTTTCCTAAGACGATGGGCTTTCTGGACAAAAGGGGTCAACAGTGGCCCTGTTCTTTTGCACATCTAACCACAATGGTAAATCCGGTACTGATTCATATATCATTGCTACGGGTTGATCATCGATTGATTGATTAATAATTTTAACATTTGTCTGGTTTTAGTCAAACTTAAAAATGGCATGAATATTCCAGCAATCTCAATACTCTTTTCAGGATTGAAAACTTATCCAAGTTCAATACATATGTGAATTAGATTCCATAAAAAGTTTTAATCGATCGGAAAACTAGTCCGGCAATATTTCAATCGTGCTATGCTTCAGTACGACAAGTGAAGTGTAATGGGAATCTCTCTCCAGCTGGCGTCACGCACAGTTGTATTTTCTCTTTAATTACGAAATGTAACATATCTAGCAAAACAACAGCAGCCATTTCGTATATCAGTGGAAGTAAAAAATTAAAACACATGTTCTCTTTCATAAGTATGACAGCGGTAGACAACAGCTGTTCATGTTGATTTTAAAACATGAGCACACGAAAGAGTGTAAAACACGTACCCACTGACATACATACATACATACATACATACATACATACATACATACATACATACATACATACATACATACATACATACATACATACATACATACAAACATATATATATATATATATATATATATATATATATATATATATATATATATATATATATATATATATATATATATATATATATATATATATATATACGATTCTGCGGTGTACCTCAACTACAGGTCTTGTATAGGAAATATCTTTAAGGCCAGATGGATCGATAAGCAAATATTCAGCCCGTGTATTGGAAGCATTGGAAGTATCACTAAGGCCAGATGGATCGATAAGTAAATGTACAGTCCCTGTATTGGAAGTATCCCTAAGGCCAGATGGATCGATAAGCAAATTTACAGTCCGTATATATAAAGTATCCCTAAGGCCAGATGGATCGATAAGCAAATTTACAGTCATTATATATGAATTATCTCTAAGGCCAGATGGATCGATAAGCAAAGGTACAGTTCGTGTATAGGAAGCAATTATAAGGCCATATGGATTAATAAGCAAATCTGTAGTCCGTGTAAACGACTCTATCATCAGGCCAGAGGGATCGATAAGCAAATCCACATTCCGTATATATGAAGCAGTCTTAAGGCCAGAGGGATCGATAAGCAAATTTACATTCCGTAAATATTAAGTATCTCTAAGGCCAGATGGATTGATAAACAAAGCTTCAGTTGATGTATAGGAAGCAAGTATATGGCCAGATGGATCAATAAGCAAATTTACAGTCCGTATATATTAAGTATCTCTAACGCCAGATGGATCGATAAACAAATCTAGTCCGTGTAAAGGAAGCAATCATAAGGCCAGATGCCTCACTAAGCAAATCTACAGTCCGTATATATTAAGCATCTCTAAGGCCATATGCCTCGATAAGCAAATCTGCAGTCCGTGTAAAGGAAGCAATCGTAAGGCCATATAGATCGATAAACAAATCTACAGTCCGTATGTAGGTAGCATCCCTAAGGCCAGATAGTTTATCTTTTGGACAATAACCCGAAATTTCCAGTCAGTGTCACAAAGGTTCGAGATAACATTTCAAAATTTCGAGTTAGTATTTCAAGTCCCTCAGGTAGTATTCAATTTCGAATTAATATCTCAAATATTCGACATTTTTGCCTCAGATGTTCGAGATAATTCAATCTGGAGAGAAACATTGTTTTGGTAAAATATAAAAATACTGACGCAAAATGTTGAGCTTCTGTTTCTTTGTTATTTCACTTAGCCATTATGCTCTTCACCGCATTTCCGAAATCGACGCTGATATTTTCGTCTGAAAATCTGAATTAAAACGCAAATTGGAGCAATTTGGAGTGCTCACAATCTTCAAAATGTTAGCCATATTGCAAACTAAATGAAGATGTATAATGTGTTCTGAAATGGCTGTATGACAATAAACTTGACTTGAAATGTACAGAGAACTCGGTTAATGCATATCTGGTTAATGCATATCTGCCAAGCACAAGGACATTCAAATAAACAGAGATCACAAGTAAACATTCTGAACCAGGCACGTGGAACCTACGGCTCACAATATGGCTTAATCTCGTTTTCATAATTACATGAAAGCATTTTCAAATTTGCTAACCGGTGCTCGTGTATGTATTCTGAATTATATGGTTGTGGCGTTCATTTTCTGTTAAATGACCCGAAAGCAGGTTACGGATTATTCTTATCTTAATCATCCATTTTGTACCAGACATACATAATATAGCTTAGTCTGCAGTAAAAATTTAAATTACCACTTATACTATTAATGTGTTTTTGTTCAGAATACAAGGATATGCACGATTTAGCGATTTGTAAGTGCTACCGTATAATATTAAGGTAATCAGATCAAAACAGGTTGGGAGCTATAGGTTCCACGTGTCTGGATCAGAATATTGAAATCGTGTACTCGCACAGACAGAATGCAAAAATTTAAATTGAACAAACACAGAGTGTATACAAAAGTTGAAAGCACTGATAAAATTCTCTAGAAAAAGAAATATTGTACACCGGTATTACAGCCATTGGATTGATCTCCATGTACTAAGAACGCTATTCAATGTTTTTTTTTTTTCTCCACTACCCATCCACATTCCCGCTTTGAGACTGAATTACTACTTAGTTGATAATAAGTGGTCTGGTTCTATAACTGAACGCAGCAATTTTGATGCCAACGGTACAAAAGTGAACAAAAAATACTGAAACTGCTACAGGTACAAAACCTTAAGACTCCTTGCTGATTGCTAAAACCGTCTAATCTGGAAAGTATACAATACTGTTGGTTTTGCCACATTGCATCTACTGCTGTTCTGTGTGGCGAAACCTCATAATTCGTCTTACAATCAGGAATAATAAAGCGTACCAAAAATAAAATATGATTTTAAATGCATATTTCAGTATCTACATTGTATGTTTTCATTACTTTTAAACGGATGCCAATAAATTATTGAACTGTTTTCAGAAGTACTGTTCTTAAAGGGTCATGGGCTTGGACTCCGTAAGAGCCTCAAAAGACCACAAAGACCTGATAAAATTGAAAATTTTGCACAGAGGTAGAAGGAAGGTGAACCACAGGACGCTAGTCCCTTCCTAACTTCATTTAACACTTTGTTCAGAGCATACTGAAGTCACCCATGTGCCCCTGATACAATTATAACCCTATGCACAATATAATACACATATTGTATGTACCACTGATACAATTACAACCCTATGCACAATATAATACACATATCGTATGTACCACTGATAAATGGTATGTACCCTTGATACAAGTACAACCCAATACACAATATAGTACAACCCTATGCACAATATAACACATATTCTATAAATCGTATGTACCACTGATACAATTCAATACACAATATAGTACACAAATCGTTCGCTCTATAAATTGTATGTATCCTAGATACAAGTACAACCTCTGCATAATATAGTACACAAATTGTTCGCTTTATAAATGGTATGTACCCTTGATACAAGTACAACCCAATACACAATATAGTACACAAATTGTTCGCTCTATAAATGGTATGTACCCTTGATACAAGTACAACCCAATACACAATATAGTACGCAAATCGTTCGCTTTATAAATGGTATGTACCCTTGATACAAGTACAACCCAATACACAATATATTGCTGCTTGATTAACCTACGCAAAACTCAGAAGGATATATTATATAAGCTTAGGAAAACAATTAATTCTTCGGTATAGTAATAATTTCTTTCATTAATTAGGCAATGCACATCACCTTAAATTGTTGAAAGAATAATGCGACGCTGTTGCCATCATTAAAAATATTTCAACACATACGAAAACAATTCGTTGCTTTAAAAAGATGTTCGATGTATAATACTGGTTCCATAACATGCATGTAACAAGATTTGTTGGGATTTTCTAAATAATTAAATGAAGAAATCTTGTTTGGATTTAGATAGCAAGACATGGTATCGTTTTATAAAATAATTCCTTTTGAAACGAATTCTTTTAAACAATTATTAGTCAAATGGCCGGAATTCTTACCTAAAAATTTAGCTATTATATAGTCTGTATTGAATCATCTGATCTCAGCAATATCGAATGAAAATTTATCACCCTTATAAAATAACGTCACGAAAATTATCAAATCTAATCTGAATCTATGTTATTTATGTACTTAGAAATAACTTAGCTGGCGACATTCTGAATCAAAGCAATGCTAATATAAAGGAAACAAATAATATCTTTACTATGTCCCAGATTGTTAAGGATATGTGGTCGCGAATAATACTCTGAGACAAACCTCATTAGAACGAAAGAAACTCAATTTACAAGCTTACAAACAACTGCCATTTTCTTCTTGGCTACGTGTAAATTCCAGAATCGAATACTTGCAGTCAGTCATTTGGCAATGTCAAATCTGCTACAAAATATTTATTTTCTAATAACACATCACTTTTCGACTAGAATGTCGTCTGCTCTTTGTCCACAGTGACGTACAGCGCCATCTATATTATTTGACGCCATTGAGGCAGAAGATGCCGTGTATTGATTTCCAATCACTCCAGTCTCCCGGGTCTCACCCGGTTGAACTTGTCATTTATTCGCATACGTACTGAGAGAGAGAGAGAGAGAGAGAGAGAGAGAGAGAGAGAGAGAGAGAGAGAGAGAGAGAGAGAGAGAGAGAGAGAGAGAGAGAGAGAGAGAGAGAGAGAGAGAGAGAGAGAGAGAGAGAGAGAGAGAGAGAGAGAGAGAGAGAGATAAATGCTTTTGCAAAAGGAGAACTTTAACTAGTATACAGTTAAACATTTTGCATCAAGCGTACACATTAATAATTTTTCTTTCTCTCTCTCTCTCTCTCTCTTCTCTCTCTCTCTCACACACACACACACACACACACACACACACACACATGGTAGAAATGACTTAATTTCTTTCAAATTAAACAGGAAACACTAGTGCAAGGAATGCCTTTTGGTACCCAATCACATGGTCAAATGGCCATAAAACAGTCGGGCTTTACACAAAGCTATATTTGATCCCACCAGATCCAGCTATCAGTACGAACTTTCTTTGCTGGCAAAATTGTCAGGAACAGAGTATTCTACGGCGAGACTGCCAATAAAAGATGTATTACAATGCTGCTGAGCTGATAATACGTTAAAATGTTTTTATTATCAGGAATGTATGAACATTTAAAGGTGGCTTTGTTATTTATTCATAATTATGTTTGTTCGGTAAGGTAATACTTGGGATACTGGAAGAATATCCCCTCCCCCATCACCATCTTTGTCTCTATGGCAAACCTCTAGAGCCATGACGTGGTAAAGATTTACAATCTCGAATGCCCGATAGTCCAATGGGATATCGTTCAATAGCATGGTCGAGTAATCGAGCTAAAAACAAGTTCTCTACCTCGTGAAATCGAAAACTCAATTTCGTGTTACCATTCTATCTGGTAAGCCAGCTGGGTCATAATTGTTCTCCTTGTTCAGCTACTTGTATTTGAAGCTCGAGTGTATGATATTAGGAGACCCAAATGGAAACGTCATTGTGAAACACAATTATGTATTTGTGACAAAACGATTGCTTGTTTTTAAAGCAACGAGACACGTACAAGAGAGAGAGAGAGAGACAATCCTAAAGTAGTTCAAATCACATGATCTCATATATGGAAAAACAGTAATGCGCGTTTTTGAAGATAAAATACGCGATTTTGAGAGAGCAAATCAAAACCTTTTATAAACTCTCTCTCTCTCTCTCTCTCTCTCTCTCTCTCTCTCTCTCTCTCTCTCTCTCTCTCTCTCTCTCTCTCTCTCTCTCTCTCTCTCGTGGATTTCATCATCCAAAACGTTAATCATTTCTAAGTTCAGGACCGGAGGGAAAAGTTCGAGGTTTCAGACTAAAAGAAAGAAAGAAAGAAAAAACAAACACAACATCGGCACACAAGCATAACAAGGTACACCGACTTGTCACTTGAAATCTGTCATTTTATGCTTGAGCACGATTATTTCGTTGAATGTACATTTGTGTGCCCTTTCTAGGAAAGTCAGAGTCCATTGGAAATTTTGGAAACACTGCCAATACTTGACCTGATCCGTCCTTCTAAATTATCAGCACAGAAATTATGCGATGTTAAAACATCTCTGATTTCGTGCTCTTGCTATCACATATAGTAAGCATCGACAGTTTTTTTGTTTATTTAGCCATTTTGTTTCTCTCGGCTTGTCATGTAATTTGATAACACTAAGTTTATATTTTTATTTTGCATAACTGAAAACTGGATTGCGCATCATGGAGAGCTCAGGATAATTTCGCGCATTAAAGAAGTCACATGACTGAAAATTTTATCTGACTGACTCTTTAAAGTTCATCCAATCAAGCCTCTATATCGCGAAGTTTCCACGGTATGGCCCCGATGGTTCGCCATATCCTCTGGTCATTACAGTATCAGCCATACGATAGAGATTATCGGTGTCAAACGCTACATTTTGCTTAAAGCTCTTTAAGCCAACAATGCACAGATATCAAAACGTTTCGCTATTCCTCGACAGCACTTTAACTTTTGTCCCAGGCCACAAAATCTCGTGTGTCACATTTTGGGATTTTGTTTAAATTGGAAATAGATCTTTTAAAATACAAAGTAATATTTCAGCCTCGTCCAAGACAAGCTCTGAATTAACTTTCTGCATCTTTAGATTTTTTTCTTCTGATGTGCGCTTTGGAATCAAAATGAAGGTTCATGCATCAAACATCAGATCATCAGATGTATTATCTCATCCCGTAAATGAAAAGTGAAGCGGAAGACATCTGTAATATCACGCTATTATACACATTATTATTATTATTATTATTATTATTATTATTATTATTATTATTATTATTATTATTATTATTATTATTGTTGTTGTTGTTGTTGTTGTTGTTGTTGTTATTGTTGTTGTTATTGTATGTTTAACACCATTTTAAAGCTACTGGCAAGGTTTCTCACCTACAACAATGAGTGAGCCCGAGACTCGAAACCAGGTGGACAGAGACGAGATGGCAGTGGCCTGGAACGGCGATAACTTTAGACCACTCGGTCAGTAGAACTAAACATGGTAATAATTTCAACGACAGGGAGTACCTACAATTCATTATTGCCACTGATGAGGTAAACGGTCAGAAAGTCATTGGTCAAAAAGTCACAAAAGACAGAAGTCACAAATGTGTATAGGGCAAAAGCCACAAATACACACAGGGCATAAAGTCAATAACACGCATAAGGAAAAAGGTCACAAATACACACCGGGCATAAAGTTAATAACACGCACAAGGAAAAAAGTCACAAATGCACACAATGCATAAAGTCAATAGCACGCATAAAGGAAAAGGTCACAAATACTCATGGGGCAAAAAGCCACAAATACACACAGGGCATAAAGTCAATAACACACATAAGGACAAAGGTCACAAATACGCATGGAGCAAAAAAACCACAAATACAGGTCAAAAGGTCAGAAATAAACATAAGCGAAAAGTCGTACGTACGCATAGGGCAAACAGTCAAAACTACACATAGGGCAGAAGTCGTGGGACAAATGGTGAACATTTTGAATTATCATTTGTCTGTCGGGCAAAAAAAATTACAAGGCATAAAGTCGAATTTTATAATAATACTTACTAATCATTTGAAGCTTTAACAGTTTTAATTATCTTTACAATTTTAGTCATATTACTACAATGTCTGCAGTGTGGCAGTATATAGTGACCTCTAGTATTGGTGCATCATGCCACCGACATGTAGCGTACGTTCCATACAGTCCCATTATCCTGACGCCAGGCTGACCAGTCTTATCACCAACCTCTTAACGACATGCACCTAACGAGGCAGCTGTTGGTACCATATATTTTATACCTCTTTGATATTACTCTGCCGTGGTTGGAACCCACGACCTCCCTCATCCGAGGAAAACGCATTAACCACTTCGGCCACGGATGCTTTTTTCTGAATTAAAAATTTCATTACTCATAATAGTGAAAATTCGAAATTTCTAAATGTGCTTTTTGTTTGTGATTTTCTGTCTTGGACTGTGTGTCCTTTTCTTCTGCCACTTTCTGTCATTCGTTTTATTTTTAAAATAAAAATAGTTCATAAACGGCCACTGTTATTTTTATCACTTTTTTGCAGCTATACATGGTGGCCAGTATATGTTGGTGGAAAAAAAAATGTGGAAATCCCAAGGAATAACCACTGACCCATGCAAAGCTATTGGCAAGTTTTTCCATAACCACGATGGCGGAACCGAGACTCGAATTCACATATTCGGACGTGAAATTTTAGTGTATTAGACTTCTCAGCCTAATTAATCTGGCTCACATAAAAAATATTATAAATATAAATAAAAAATAAAATGTAAACAAAATAAACAATAAAAGAGAACACGTACACATATTGTGATCATATACTCAAACCATGGTGCTTTCTGACTTTATGCCTGACTCGGTAGGTCTTATTCTAACAGTCCCCGTTGTACGTCAACAATTACCAGCGTAGGTTTGATATTTGATTGACAATTGCCAGTAAACAATTAATTGTATTGCATAAATAAAGAATGACGTGGGAAAATTGTCATGATTCCATGATTTAACTATAATCTGTATGTCTATCTCGATCTAAGATATGCGCACACGCGCGCGCGCGTGTGTGTGTGTGCGTGTTTTCTTGAGATCAGAAATTATCAGCGATATGAGGAATGGCATAGACTTACAACATTCACTGCCTTGAATTTTTGTGTCGCTCTAGTTGACTTTCTTCAGCAATTATTTCCCAATTCCCCTACCCCCCCTCTCTCTCTCTCTCTCTCTCTCTCTCTCTCTCTCTCTCTCTCTCTCTCTCTCTCTCTCTCTTTCTCTCTCTCTCTGTATTTCCAAAGAGGGACTGGTCGATTTTCGCTCTGCCCTTTCCCATCGAGACAGTTACTGCGGACCCATGTACTTCGTCCTATTTATAATATGTACATCGAAAGACAGTGATATTCGATAAAATTCACTACATGAACACGAAAGCAGATCGAGACAGCAAGGGAAGTAACTACTGCATGCACAAATATCTTCCTTTATTGTTGCATCCCCTGTAATGTTCGTGGTTTGACAGATTTAATTGGGCACGACCATATATGCAAGATCTATCCTTTTAAGATTCTGTTATCTTAACTATCCACTATGGACAATGAAGATGTTCCTATGATTAAGAGACAAAATATCTATTGGATGAATGCTAGAACCTACCACAGACATTTCGAACAAAAATGAAATATCTATGTCATGACTGGAAAACTACCACCGAACGTACCAATTGTACAACCAAGATGGGCGGAGTTTAAGGTGTATGGAACATTGTATTCAGAAATAAAAAATAAAATAGCTGTGGTTGGTGCATTATGTAAGGGTTGTACTTTCTGTTACGCTTTAATAAAGTTGAGCCTCTTAGCAACATGTGAGATTATCTTAATTCATATATAGATGTCATTTTGTATTAGTTTAAGATTTTCTTTTTAAAAGATGTGGTACACATGACTGAAAATGCATCTGGTGTAACATGATAACTCTTTCCTCTGTCTAGTTCCACCGGAGTTATCTTTCTTAACTGCAATGGAGTACCTGGTTCTGTCCTTGTCAAATTGACAATCTAACATTGTTCTCTATGACAGTGTGCGACATTTACATTGAGATTGGATAAAAACTATATTTACTTCACAAAACATTAGCATTGTGGTCTATGGAAAAACAATTGGTACCGTGATGCCTTCTAAGAGTTTGGTAAAGAATTCACCTTGTTTCTATAAATATAACTGATGTCATTTACCCACACGACCTGGTGTGCACTAGCGGATTGCTCTCAGAAAAATAACCTACAAAAAGTCAAGTGTGCACAGTGTGATGCTTTCGCTGAACTGGGTTATACTCTGTAAACTATGTCCTATATTTAGTGAACTGTCTTATACTATATTAACTGTGTTTCATAGTCTGTCAACCATGTATCATACCCTGTCAATTATGTCATATAATCTGTCAAATATGTCTTATACTCTGTTAAACATGTATATATTCTATCAACAATGTCTTATTCTTATCAACTATATATTGTACTTTGTCAACTATGTATTACACTCTGTCAAATATGTCTTATATTCTGTGAGATATGTCTTATACTCTGTCAACTATATCTTATGCTTTGTTAGCTTTGTTACACTCTGTCAACTATGTCTTATACTCTGCCAAGTGTATTGTATTATGTCAAATATGTCTTATACTCTGTCAACTATGTCTTATACTATGTCAACCATGCCTTATATTCTATCAACTATACATTTTACTCTGTCAAATCTTATGCTCAGTCAACTCTGTCTTATACTCTGTCACATGTCTTGTATTCAGTCAACTGTCTTTACTCTATAAATAATATATAATACTGTATCAGCTATATATTGTACTCTGTCAAATATGTCTTATACTCTATCAAATATATCTTGTACTCTGACAAATATGTCTCATAATCTATCAAATATATCTTGTACTCTGACAAATGTCTTATTCCGTATCAGCAATATCTTGTACTCTGTAAAATATGTTTTATACTCTATCAAATATATATTGTGCTCTATAAACTATGTCTTTAACTGTGTCAACTATCTTGTATTCTGTCAACTATGCCTATACTCTGTCAACTATGTCTTATACTGGGTCAACTATCTTGTATTCTGTCAACTATCCCTATACTCTGTCAACTATCTTGTATTCTGTCAACTATGCCTATGTTCTGTCAACTATCTTCTATTGTGTCAACAATGCCTATACTCTGTCAACTATCTTGTATTCTGTCAAATATGCCTATACTCTGTCAACTAAGCCTATTCTGTGTCAAAAATCTTGTATTCTGTCAACTATGCATATACTGTCAACTGTGTCTTATACTGTGTCAAATGTCTTGTAATCTGTCAACTATGCCAACACTGTGTCAACTATCTTGTATTCTGTCAACTATGCCTATACTGTGTCAAGTATCTTGTATTCTGGAAACTATGCCTATACTGTGTCAACTATCCTGTATTCTGTCAACTATGCCTATACTGTGTCAACTATCTTGTATTCTGGCAACTATGCCTATACTGTGTCAACTATCTTGTATTCTGTCAACTATGCCTATACTGTGTCAACTATCCTGTATTCTGTCAACTATGCCTATACTGTGTCAACTATCTTGTATTCTGGCAACTATGCCTATACTGTGTCAACTATCTTGTATTCTGTCAACCATGCCTATACTGTGTCAACTATCTTGTATTCTATCAACTATGCCTATACTGTGTGAACTATACCAATGCTGTGTCAACTATGCCTATACTGTGTCAACTATCTTGTATTCTGTCAACTATGCCTATACTGTGTCAACTATGCCTATACTGTGTCAACTATCTTGTATTCTGTCAACTATGCCTATACTGTGTCAACTATGCCTATGCTGTGTCAACTATGCCTATACTGTTTCAACTATCTTGTATTCTGTCAACTATGCCTATGCTGTGTCAACTATCTTGTATTCTGTCAACTAAGCTAGTACTGTGTCAACTATCTTGTATTCTATCAACTATGCCTATACTGTGTCAACTATGCCTATACTGTGTCAAATATACCTATACTGTGTCAACTATGTTGTATTCTGTCAACTATGCATATACTGTGTCAACTATCTTGTGTTCTTTAAACTATGCCTATACTGTGTCAACTATGCCTATGCTGTGTCAACTATGCCTATACTGTTTCAACTATCTTGTATTCTGTCAACTATGCCTATACTGTGTCAACTATGCCTATGCTGTGTCAACTATGCCTATACTGTGTCAACTATCTTGTATTCTGTCAACTATGCCTATACTGTGTCAACTATCTTGTATTCTGTCAACTATGCCTATACTGTGTCAACTATCTTGTATTCTATCAACTATGCCTATACTGTGTCAACTATGCCTATACTGTGTCAAATATACCTATACTGTGTCAACTATGTTGCATTCTGTCAACTATGCATATCCTGTGTCAACTATCTTGAATTCTTTAAACTATGCCTATACTGTGTCAAATATGCCTATGCTGTGTCAACTATGCCTATACTGTTTCAACTATCTTGTATTCTGTCAACTATGCCAATACTGTGTCAAGTATGCCAATGCTGTGTCAACTATGCCTATACTGTGTCAACTATCTTGTATTCTGCCAACTATGCTAGTACTGTGTCAACTATCTTGTATTCAATCAACTATGCCTATACTGTGTCAACTATGCCTATACTGTGTCAAATATACCTATACTGTGTCAACTATGTTGTATTCTGTCAACCATGCCTATACTGTGTCAACTATGTTGTATTCTGCCAAATATGCCTATACTGTGTCAACTATCTTTGTATTCTGTCAACTATGCCTATACTGTGCCAAATATGCCTATACTGTGTCAACTATGCCTATACTGTGTCGATTATCTTCTATTTTTTCAACTATGCCTATGCTCTGTCGACTATGCCTATACTGTGTCAACTATCTTGTGTTCTCTCAACTATGTCTATACTTTGTCAACTATGCCTATACGGTGTCAACTTACTTGTATTCTTTCAACTATGCCTATACTGTGTCAACTATGCCTATGCTGTGTCAACTATGCCTATACTGTGTCAACTAACTTGTATTCTGTCAACTATGCATATACTGTCAACTATGCCTATACTGTATCAACTAACTTTTATTCTGTCAACTATGCCTATACTGTGTCAACTATGCCTATACTGTGTCAACTATCTTGTATTCTGTCAACTATGCCAATACTGTGTCAACTATGCCTATAATCTGTGAAATATGCCTATACTGTGTCAAATATCTTGTATTCTGTCAAATATGCCTATACTGTGTCAACTATGTCGTATTCCGTCAACTATGCCTGTACTGTGTCAACTATACCTATTCTGTGTCAATTATGCCTATACTCTGTCAACTATCTTGTATTCTGTCAACTCTGCCTATACTCTGTCAACTATGTCTTTTACTGTGTCAACTATCTTGTATTCTGTCAACTATGCCTATACTCTGTCAGCTATGCCTATACTGTATCAACTATCTTATATTCTGTCAACTATGCCTATACTGTGTCAACTACCTTGTATTCTGTGAACTATGCCCATACTGTGTCAACTATGCCTATACTCTGTCAAATATGCCTATACTGTGTCAAATATCTTGTATTCTGTCAAATATGCCTATACTGTGTCAACTATCTGGTATTCTGTCAACTATGCCTTACTGTGTCAACTATGCCTATACTGTGTCAACTATGCCTATACTCTGTCAACTATCTTGTATTCTGTCAACTATGCCTATACTCTGTCAACTATGCCTATACTGTGTCAGCAATCTTGCATTCTGTCAACTATGCATATACTTTGTCAGCCATGTCTTATAATGTGTCAAATATCTTGTAATCTGTCAACTATGCCTATCCTCTGTCAACTATGCCAATACTGTGTCAACTATCTTGTATTCTGGCAACTATGCCTATATTCTGTCGACTATGCCTATATTGTGTCAACTATCTTGTGTTCTGGCAACTATGACAATACTTTGTCAACTATGCCTATACTGTGTCAATTATCTTGTATTCTGACAAGTATGCATATACTGCATCAACTATCTTTTATTCTGCCAACTATGCCTATACTGTGTCAACTAGCCTGTATTCTGTCAACTATGCCTATACTGTGTCAACTATCTTTTATTTTGTCAACTATTCTTATACTGTGTTAACTATCTTGTAATCTGTCAACTCTGCCTATACTGTGTCAACTATCTTGTATTCTATCAGCTATGCTTATACTGTGTGAACTATGCCTATGCTGTGTAAACTATGCCTATACTCTGTCAACTATTTCTGTACTGTGTCAACTATCTTTATTCTGTCAATTATGCCTATACTGTGTCAGCTATGCCTGTGCGCTCTCAATTTTGCCGATACTGTGTCAACTATCTTGTATTCTATCAACTATGCCTTTCCTGTGTCAACTGTCTTGTATTCTGTCAAATATGCCTATACTCTGTCAACTATCTTGTAATCTATCAACTATGCCAATACTGTGTCAACTATTCCTATACTGTGTCAACTATGCCTATATTTTGTCAACTATGTCTTATACTGTGTCAACTATCTTGTATTCTGTCAACTATGCCTATACTCTGTCAACTATCTTGTATTCTGTCACCTATGCCAATGCTGTGTCAAATATCTTGTATTCTGTCAAATATGCCTATACTGTGTCAACTATCTGGTATTCTGTCATCTATGACTATATTGTGTCAACTATGCCTATACTGTGTCAACTATGCCTATACTCTGTCAACTATCTTGTATTCTGTCAACTATGCCTATATTCTGTCAACTATGCCTATACTGTGTCAACTATCTTGTATTCTGTCAACTATGACTATAGTCTGTCAACTATGCCTATACTCTGTCAACTATGAATATACTGTGTCAACATTCTTGTAATCTGTCAACTATGTCTATACTCTGTCAACTATATCTTATACTGTGTCAACTATCTTGTAATCTGTCAACTATGCCTATGCTCTGTCATCTATGCCTATACTCTGTCAACTATCTTGGTTTCTGGCAAATATGCCTATACTGTGTCAGCAATATTATATTCTGCCAACTATGCCTATATTCTGTCAACTATCCTGTATTCTGTCAACTATGCCTATACTGTGTCAACTATCTTGTATTCTATCAACCATGCGTATACTGTGTCAACTATGCCTATACTGTGTCAACTATGCCTATATCCTGTCAACTATCTTGTATTCTGTCAACTATGCCTATACTGTGTCAACTATGCCTATACTCTGTCAACTATGCCTATCCTGTGTCAACTATCTTGTATTCTTTCAACTCTGCCTATACTGTGTCAACTATGCCTATGCTGTATAAACTATGCCTGTACTGTGTCAACTAAATTGTGTTCTGTCAACTATGCCTATACTGTTTCAACAATGCCTATACTCTGTCAACTATGCCTATACTGTGTCAACTATCTTGTATTTTGTCAAATATTCCTATACTGTGTCAACTATGACTATAATGTGTCAACTATGACTATAGTGTGTCAACTATCTTGTATTCTGTCAACTATGCCTATACTGTGTCAACTATCTTGTATTCTGTCAACTATGCTTATACTGTGTCAAATATCTTGTATTCTATCAAGTATGCCTATACTCTTTCAGCTATGCCTATACTGTGTTAACTATTCCTATACTCTGTCAACTATGCCTATACTATGTCAACTATGCCTATACTCTGTCAACAATATTTTATTCTGTCAACTATGCCAATACTCTGTCAACTATGTCGTACACTGTTTCAACTATCTTGTATTCTGTCAACTATGCCTATACTGTGACAACTATGCATATACTCTGTCAACTCTCTTGCATTCGTTCAACTATGCCTATACTGTGTCAACTATGACTATACTGTGTCAACTATCTTGTATCCTGTCAACTGTGCCTATATTGTGTCAACTATGCCTATACTGTGTCAGCTATGCCTATACATTGTCAACTATCTTGTATTCTATCAACTATGCCTATACTGTGTCAACTATATTCATGCTCTGTCAACTATACCTATACACTGCCAAATGTGCCTATACTCTGTCAACTATGCCTATACTCTGTCAACTATCTTGTATTCTGTCAACTATGCCTATACTGTGTCAACTATGCCTATACTCTTTCAACTATGCCTATCCTTTGTCAACTATCTTGTAATCTTTCAACTCTGCCTATACTGTGTCAACTATGCCTATACTGTGTAAACTATGCCTGTACTGTGTCAACTATCTTGTATTCTGTCAACTATGCCTATACTGTGTCAACTATGCCTATACTCTGTCATCTATGCCTATACTGTGTCAACTATCTTGTATTTTGTCAAATATTCCTATACTGTGTCAACTATGACTATACTGTGTCAACTATGACTATACTATACTGTGTCAACTATCTTGTATTCTGTCTACTGTGCCTATACTGTGTCAACTATGCCTATACTGTGTCAACTATGCCTATACTGTCTCAACTATCTTGTATTCTGTCAACTATGCCTATACTGTGTCAGCTATCTTGTATTCTGTCAACTATGCCTATACTTTGTCAACTATCTTGTATTTTGTCACATATGCCTATGCTGTGTCAACTATCTTGTAATCTCTCAACTATGCTTATACTGTGTCAAATATCTTGTATTCTATCAACTATGCCTATACTGTGTCAACTATGCCTATACTGTGTCAACTATGCCTATACTCTGTCAACTATTTCTGTACTGTGTCAACTATCTTGTATTCTGTCAACTATGCCTATACTCTGTCAACTATGCCTATACTGTGTCAACTATCTTTATTCTGTCAATTATGCCTATACTGTGTCAGCTATGCCTGTGCTCTCTCAATTTTGCCTAAACTGTGTCAACTATCTTGTATTCTGTCAACTATGCCTTATAATTTGTCAAGTATGCCTATACTGTGTCAATTATGCCTATACTCTGTCAACTATGCCTATACTGTATCAGCTATCTTGTATTCTGTCAACTATGTCTATACTCTGTCAACTATGCCTATACTCTGTCAACTATGCCTATACTGTGTCAACTATGTTTTATATCAAAGATAAAATATTGTCCAGATCTGGTTGCTAAAACAAGTAAATATTTGTTTTAATTTTTATGTCTGTTGATTTAGGGAGATCTGAGATCTTTTGGCTTACACAATAATCATTTTATTGTTTGGTCAAAACAAGATATAAATTGATCTAAAGCCTTTTCATTCTCGTAATTTGCATTTTGTATTAATTATAACGTCAGCTATGCGAAATGTTTTCGTCCTTCAGTACATTATTCATTCTTTCGCGTGCATATAAATGCATATATTTCGACATTCTCCAATTTATCCTTCTTAGATTCATTTTTCCTTATGTTCTCTCTTTCATTCGTTTTTTAAAATTAAATATATTTTTTTAATTACCATTAGTGTTGGTTTACATACAATTTACGATTTAAACTGCTTATATTATCATGAAGGTGAGCAAATCAAAGTCACACCGACGAATGTTTTCATGCCCATTGCCAGGAAGTATCCATGAGATAGAATGAACAAGATCAAATATAAACAAGCCCTTAAGGACAAATAAGTTAGCTTAGTACAAAAAACTTACCTTAATTATTCCATGATATTAAAACACAAATGAAAGAAAAAAATTCTAAAATAATTGTGAAAGTTTTAAAGTTACCTCAAATGCCACGAAGGCTCCATCCACTCTTCTTTTCTGTTTCATCAAGGGTCTGGCCGACTTGAATACAGCATTTTTGTTTGTGGCACTCATTGTTTTCAACCGCTTTCAGTTAAAATTATTGGAGTATTCCAAACCTCTCATTGTATCAGTTGCAATAAAAAAACTCCTTAAATGCTGTCAGAAACTGACACAAGGTTATCATGCCAAATTACAATTTGCATTATCTGTTACGATAAGAGTTATTGGCGAAACGGAATTCGATATCATTAAGAAGTATATGCCGTAACTGTATTATAAAATTAATGTTTAAGGCACCAGCCCAAAGGAAAAACTAAAGTTGTCTGATGAAAGTGGCATAATGATAACACCAGCATACTTGGATATTCTTTTAATTTTTTTCAGTCACTATCCTTTTTACTTTAGCTGTATCGTCGAGATGTTCTTGTCTTTACGTATTAAGTTGTTCTTGGATCGAAAATACCTTTTTGACATGCCATAATCACACAGCAGCTGAAACACTCGTGTCCTCAAGAATAGAAATTTAAAAAATCATATTTTGCCCATCTTTCATGACATTATACAAAATGACTTCACAAGATTATACAAATCTATAAACTTCTTACAGTATCATAGTTATTTTAGTCGTGTCATAACTATTAGCTAGGTTTGGAATAGTCCATTTACCATTGACAACATACTGGTCGCATTTACAAAAATCTCCACGTAAATAATAAGTCATAAATGTTATGAAAGACTGTAAAAATGCATATAATGAATAACAGGAGTCGACATACGCATCTAGATTCCATTGTCAATTATCTATCGATGAATATATTTGCATCCCCGAACACTCTGGAACTTGTTAGATGAATCTCTGTGGTCGGGGTTTTATGCATATAACATGGATTTTCTCGAGCTGTGTGCAGTTGGAAAATAAATCGGTTCATGTTTTTTAGGTGACATGCATCATCTGGGAAATAAATCGATTCAAATGAGAGACGTTGAAGAAAAAAAAGCTATTCAGTGAAACAACAACACATAAAACCATCCTTTCGTAGAATGTGATCTTTCTTTAGAAAGTCCATTATCGGTCGTCGTATTTTACCAATCACGACGTGGTGACAGTTTCGTGCAGTTTCCTTGACGACTATTCTTATTCGTTAGCTCGTGTATAAACTCCTTGGTACATTGCATGGTAGAATACTATCGTCAGCTTTCACTCCTAACTGTTTCCCAACACAGATTGAAATCGACTAAATTTTAAAAGATCGTTGACGTATCTGAACTCAGATAACTAAACCTGGCATGGAAGCATTCCCCAAAAATATGGTAAGCGTATGTTATTGGAATTCCATGTTATAATTTTGAATAAAATATCAGATCACGCAACAGGTTAAAAAACAAGAGAAAAACGAAATCCAATGCAATTATAATTCCACAAAATGAACGTTATTAAAGTACCGATTGACTGGTACGCCGTTCTTTTACAAGGATATAGCAGACTTCAAATGATGTTCGAATATCGAAGACACAAGACTTGACGTGGGTGATGTAAACAAGTGTAAACTCATTATGCCTTGCACGTAGCTCTTGGATACAGCCATGGATAGAAAAGCATCTAATCAAAGCAAGATTGGCGGGTGATTTTCTTGTTTCACCTATGCAAATTACCTGTAAATCAGGCAAAGTGATGAACAGAATACACCTGGAACACATCAATCTTCGACTTAAACAACATCAAATTAACTACTGCAATTTTTCATCTCTTTAATGAAGTAAAAAATAAATATCACACTCATGTCTCTAAACTAATTACCAGTACAGTGGTCTTTAAGGGTTTTTGCTGTGGGAAAATTTTTAATTACCTGTACAGGCTTTAAGGGTTTTCTATGGAAATGTATAATTACACTTACAATGGGATATGAGTGATTTTGCTCTACGAAAATATATAATTACAAGTAAAGTGCACAAAATTACCAACACATGCTGCAAGAAAGGCTTGCTGTGTGTAAAAGCATGATTACCAGCACCTGTGGCATGGCAGGTGCTGTATGAAAACGTTGAATTACCAGAACATGAGGCATTATGTGTGCTGTATGAAAACTTTTAATTAACAGAACATGGGGCATTAATTGTGCTGTATTAAAACGTTTAATTACCAGAACATGTAGCATTATGTGTGCTGTATAAAAGCGTATAGATATCATCACTATATACATCAACACATGGGACACGACATGTTTTGCCGCGTGAAAATGTACAATTACCAGCACAAAAATGTGATGAACTTGCGGTTTGTAAACGTATAATGACCTGCACAGAGGCATGACAATATTGTTTTATAAAAACGAATAGTTACCGGTATGGGGAGGGGTGCATATATAACTAGGTGTGTAGAAGCTTGTACAAATACCAGAACTGGGAGTATATAATGTGTATAATTTTGAATTACTGAATCCTACACTTGAATAAATTGTGCAATAGCCTTTATCTTAGCCTACGTTTAAGCTTCAGTGGAATTGACTCAGTTTCGTAACGATATAGTGACAGAGAGTACATTAGAAATACCAACCGTATCGCGGTTGGAGGGAACCTTATGTATAATAAATGGTCTTCAAAGTAAAAATAATTGCAAAACTGAAGAAAGACATGATTATTGGGGGGAATTTTGGAAGAGTTGCTTTTGAATAGTCAGTTAAAACTAAGAAGTACACTTTAGAAATAATGGAAAATTTAAAATAGCAATATGGCTCAAAATTCTTTAGTTCAATTTTGTTTGCAAGAAATCGAAGTTGAGGCTCCAAAGGAAACCTAAGAATATATTTTTCCTTAGTTAACAAGTAAAGAAGCAAGATAGCTGTTTTGAAAGTAAAAGAGGGCTCTAGTGCTATGACGCAAGCCTGTGTGAAAAAGAAAGAATTTTAATTTCCATATAATATTTTATTTAGTTTGTTTGGTTTTATGCAAATGTGTTTGATGTGCTTATGATCCATGCGTGTATCGTGTAATCAATTTCATATGTTAGAGTGTTATGCAATTTAATATTTTAATTTAACAGTTATTAGTTCTTTGGTAGATTGACAGATTGCATGTAATCCAAATTTTGAGAAGTGCTGTATTTCATAGGGTTATATGAACTAATCTTAATTTTCAAATGTGAACAGGGATTTATGAATATGTGTAATTTCTTATCGCTATATGAAGTAATTTCATTTGTCTGTGGGATGATACTGTTTACTGTGAGTTAATGATAATTGCGCATTTCTATTGATTTAGCAATGCTCAAATGGACTTGCAGATCTTTGGTTACTGTAAGCCATAATTTAGTGAATCTTATACAACAATAATCCAAAATTTATCTTACTGAGTGGAACTAGCTAGCCAGCTGCAAGAAGACGTAGAGTAATGTATGAAAATATATACGGCATAATCATTGTACACTGAACACGTGTCAAGTGCCAATCACTTGCCGTGTGGAACAGGGACTATGAACTGTTTAATTAAAGTCAGACTTGGTATGTTGCAATGGTCATTTGTAACTATAAATAACGACTGTATATCACCTCAAATCCACTAAAGTTGTAGGACCGTTAAACATATACGGCTTGAGCCGTAATCTTGTCATTTAAGGGATCAGCATCCTATATCCATCCCGATGAGTACAGTCCAAAAGGTAAGTCCGCAAATAGAGTTAAGAATAGAAAGGGTCAGAAGAAAAACGAAGCATTCATGCTAGACGTGGAAAACACAAATCCTATTAAAGAAAGACGCCAGGTGATGCAAGACAGGCATATATATTGTACTCTTTTCATCACTCGTTTCTATGATAAACGAATCCTTAAATATAACACTGATATTAGATTACAGTTTCTTCAGCTCGAAAACGTATAACAGCCAGCACATAAACGGTTTTGTGTGTAAAAACAAAGTTATTAGTACTGGCGAGGGGACACATAATTTGTTTCCTGAAAACGTTTCCTGGTCACGAGAGAATAGTTCTATCACGAGAATTCACAGTGAAGTGGCAAATATGAAACTATGTATGATCACTATTCTGTACACAGCAAAAAGTAGTATACATGTTCGTGTGTACAGAATAGTGATGATCACTATTCTGTACACAGCAAAAAGTAGTACACATGTTCGTGTGTACAGAATAGTGATGATCACTATTCTGTACACACGAAAATGTGTATCATCACTCTTCGGTACACAGTAAATGTTTGTGATTAATAGTATGTACACATCTAAAGAGTATGATCACTATTCTGTACACTTATAAATGTACATGATCGCTATTCTGTACACATCTAAATGTGTATGATTACCAATTTTTAAATGATCAGTAACTAAATTAAGAACATAAATTACATCCCATAATAATAACATTCTTATTCAGGCAATACGTGCAATTTCTTGCCTACGACTGATGTGAGAAAGAATAATGTAAGAACAAAGGAACAAACACGGGAATATGTCTTGAAAGTAAACATATTCTATTTAAAACCAACTGAACTTTGACACCACTCCTGAAGGCAATGCCATTCATTGTACGAGTATGGCTAATAGAAAGGCGATAAAGGTTTCATCAATACAAATCCATTACAATATTGTTCTGGTGTTTAAATAAGAAAACATCACACGCTTTTTGCTCTATAGTGTTCTCTCCTGAAAGTTTGCTCTTAATGAGAAAAACACCCGAATTTTTGGATGTTTTCCAATTCCCTTGTCTCTATATTGTAATGTATGTAATTGACGTGTTTATGTGAACTGTGGAAATTATTCAAAACATGGGGATGGTTATTGAAGTCTCGGGAGGAAGAATTGGCTCGTTTTTGATACCTTCAAAGATTAAACTAAAACATTTCTATGTCTGTTATAAAAGAAAATTCTTTTAGCCTAACATAAGAATCATGTTGGAGCCGTGTATTTTACTTATTGTTTGGTGTCATTGACGTCAACCCGTTTATTTTACTTATTGTTTTGCTGTTAATTGATGTAAACCCGTGTATTTTACTTATTGTTTTGGTGTTAATTGACGTCAACCAGTGTATTTTGCTTTATTGTATGGGGTCAGTTGACGTCAACCCGTGTATTTTACTTATCGTTTTGGTGTCGGTTGATGTCAACCCGTGTATTTTACTTATTGTTTTGGTGTCGGTTGACGTCAACCCGTGTATTTTACTTATTGTTTTGGTGTCGGTTGATGTCAACACGTGTAGCTTACTTATTGTTTTGGTGTCGGTCGACGTCAACCCGGTACCTAGGAAGGGAAATATTTAAGGAGGCAATATATTTTCTCCGTGAGCGAATCTGTACAAGTTCATGTGACCCCTAAATTGCCAAACCCACGCATTGATGCTAATATTGGTCCGGCCTTACAACATGTACATCAAGGTTTTAAATATCTGAAGGAGTCTTACCTAAAACTTAATCCCAAACTTCAGACAATGGCTAGTGAACTATGAGCGAATAATCTGGAACTTCGGGTATACGAAAATATTTTGTTTGATAAGATCGTAAATCTTGAAAATAGAATCGAAAATTTAGAATCGTATTCACTTGCAAATAATGTGCTGTTATATGGAATTGTAGATGCAGTCAGCAAGAAAAAATATAAAACACTTAATGTCTGTCTTGTACTTCTCTGAAGGAGGGGAATGGCATGTACCCATTTAAGGTCTATCTAAAGCCCTATGCGGATTGCTTTAAAACAAAAAACTTGCAAAAGCACACTCTTCGTAAGTGGTCATTTTTGTAGCGCCATTCCGATATTTTTCTACTCATGGTAATTTTTTACACACTCAAAATGTTTCTTCACACAGTGGAATATACCATAATGATGCACATTCAGAATTTGTCAGAGGTATACCATCGTATGTTGCAACATTATGCTTCATTTTTACACACATATTTATACTCAAAACATATATATTGAAACTGAAGATCAAATATATCCATAATAGCGTTTCCTGTGTCTGTTACTTTTTCTCTCGCTAAAAGAATGGGAAGCGTCTCTCATATACTCTTCTTTTCAGGTCTTGTGATCAAGGTGGGACCACTGTCTGATCTTGCTGGGCAGGAGGTACTTGCATATGGCCTATGATACACTATTGTGTCCTCCTAAGCAGCACCATCATGAGCGGTCCCTTTTATCACAGAGCATGCTGTTTGGCATGACCGAGTGCCCGGTGGTATAACGGTGGTAAGACTGGGCTCTTTAGCCTTGACAGGCAGCCAGTCTAAGAGAAGGAAAACTCTGACTCTGAACCCGGGCAGATGGAGTTCATTAGTCTTGTCTGGCAGTTCGTGAATGAGATGGAAACTCCAATTCGAAAGACACAAAGTGCCATTGGATGATGACTCCGCTGACTTGTGGATATCTTCGGAGAAGTAAAGGCTAAGAGAGTAAACCCAGACAGAAAATCCAGAGTGGAGCCCTTAATGCGGTTGGGTGTCAACTACAACTTACTTACAGCAACTCCTGCATCTTAACTGGTGTCAATTGTCGTGCGCAGCATTCCTTTGGAAAACATCAGAAAGACCAAGATGGGGATCCTGTCGTCTGGGCAAGCCAGGATCTCCATAATAGACGCCCAAGCTTGCACCCTGGAGAGGCCACTTCAAAATCTCCCCTGTGCAAGGAAACAACACGGAATCTGTCAGTCTACGGGTTATAAGTCCCACGCGATTAGCGTAGGGAAGAAGTGGCGCCACGGGTCATCTTCGACGATGGAAGAGATCATAGCGTCCCACTGTCCGACTACCGCTTTCTTCAAGCCGGGCATCCCAAGGTCAGTAAGGTTATGTCCCGACAACGTCTACTTGTGTCAGTGAGTTCCTGGAGATCAGTGTGCTGCTCGGCATGACAAGCAAACAGAAACACCGCCACACACAAAAGCAAAGAAGACTTCAGCTCTTCTATATCAGGAGGTACTGTCCGGTGGCCTAGTGGTTAGAGAGTCTGCCTTGGATATGGGAGGTATTGGGTTTTATCCCCAGCTGAGACATACCAAAGACTTTAAAAATGGTACTAACATATGCATCGCTTGGCGCTCAGCTTTAAGAGGTTAATGTTAGGACTGGTCAGCCTGGTAACAGGATAATGTGACTGGGTGGAACATCCTGCCATATGTATGCGGAATGATGCCCCATTGCAAGACATCACTAAAAACTGTTATGTTGTAGACATCGTAGCGATATGACTCAACAATTGTTAATACTACACTACAATCTAAATCACACACACACACACAAACACACATCACACCCTACAGGAAACCAGGTTCGCATCCAGGGAAATTACACCATTTTCTGGACTGTCAGAGAACCTGAAGGTCACCACCAGCACGGAGTTGTCATCGCCATCAAAACCACACTCCTGGCCTTGGTTGAGCCTCCCTCAGAGGGAACTGAGCGTTTCTTGTCCATCCGCCTTGCCACAACTGCAGGTACTGTCAACATCCTCAGTGTCTATACTAACACCCTCACGTCTTCAGAAGACTAATGGATCAGTTCAATGGAAAGCTGGACGAACAGATCAAAGAATCACGTAAAGACGAACTACTATTCCTTCGTGGCACTTTGATGCTGTGAACCACGAGTCATGGCCTACCTGTTTCATAGATCAACAATAACGTTCAAAGAATGCTAAAACAGTGCACCTATCATGACGTGTGCGTTACAAACACCTTCTTCAAGTGTAAGCCATAAAGTGTCATGAAAACATACCAGGTCTCATCGCTGGTACCAGTTCGACTTTGTTATCAAACGTTGTTCTGTCCTGAACAGCGTTCTCTCCACCAGAAACTACCACAATGAAGAATGTAACTCCGACCACGCCAAGGAGAATGAGTATGTGTCCGCCCTGGAACAGGCTTTCCAGGACCATCCCCACAAGAACCTGAAGCACCACCCAATATATAGTGCGCAAAGGAATACTGTAAGCAACAGTGTACAGAAATCTGGCGCTGTGCTGAGTCGGGAAACATACAAGACATGTAGAGTAGCATTAAGAAGGCCCTAGGCCTACAGTGAAAGGGGCTGCCCCTTCCCCCTCGTCAGGAGAGAAGATCACAGACCGCGAGAAACAGATGGCTAGATGACTGGAGGACTACCCATCTATCAAAATCTACGGCATCATCCTGGACGTACTTAACAACTTAAAGTGCCTGGGATCAACCACGAAACACTCGCTTGATGTACAGCTAGAGAGAAGGCTTGGAAAGGCAAACACCGTCATGACCGGAATAAGTATGAGGGTGTGGGAAAAACACGCTGTCAGTGCACACCAAGACTCAAGTGTACCAGGCAAATTCGCTGTCAGTGCACACCAAGTCTCAAGTGTACCAGGCAAACACGCTGTCAGTGTACACCAAGACTCAAGTGTACCAGGCAAAAACGCTGTCAGTGTACACCAAAACTCAAGTGTACCAGGCAAATACGCTGTCAGTGCACACCAATACTCAAGTGTACCAGGCAAACACGCTGGCAGTACACACCAAGACTCAAGTGTACCAGGCAAACACGCTGTCAGTGCACACCTAGACTCAAGTGTACCAGGCAAACACGCTGTCAGTGTACACCAAGACTCAAGTGTAGCAGGCAAACACGCTGTCAGTGTACACCAAGACCCAAGTGTACCAGGCAAACACGTTGTCAGTGTACAACTAGACTCAAGTGTACCATGCAAACACGCTGTCAGTGCACACAACACTTAAGTGTACCAGGCAAACACGCTGTCAGTACAAACCAAGACCCAAGTGTACCAGGAAAATACGCTGTCAGTGCACACCAAGACTCAAGTGTACCAGGCAAACACGCTGTCAGTGCATTCCATGACTCAAGTGTACCAGGCAAACAAGCTGTCAGTGCACACCAAGACTCAAGTGTACCATGCAAACACGCTGTCAGTGCACACAACACTTAAGTGTACCAGGCAAACACGCTGTCAGTACAAACCAAGACCCAAGTGTACCAGGAAAATACGCTGTCAGTGCACACCAAGACTCAAGTGTACCAAGCAAATACGCTGTCAGTGCATTCCATGACTCAAGTGTACCAGGCAAACAAGCTGTCAGTGCACACCAAGACTCAAGTGTACCAGGCAAACAGGCTGTCAGTGTACACCGAGACTCAAGTGTACCAGGCAAACACGCTGTCAGTGCACACCAAGACTCAAGTGTACCAGGCAAACACGCTGTCAGTGTACACCGAGACTCAAGTGTACCAGGCAAACACGCTGTCAGTGCACACCAAGACTCAAGTGTACCAGGCCCGCGATCTCAGCACCATTCTATATGGAAGTGAGACCTGGAGCATCTACACGAGGCAAGATCATCAAATCAACTCCTTCCATATACCGTACCTGAAACGTGTCATGAAATTCAGCTGACGAGTCAACGTCCCATACAGTGAAGTGACCATCAACGTGAAAGTATCCTCAGCATGCACTCAATGCAGAGCAAACACCATCTATGATGGCTGTGACACGTCCCGACGCACGGAGGACTGGAGGCTGCCAAGTGACATCCTATACAGACTGATGGCCACCTGCACCAGAAGATTTCAGCTGCGCCTCACTCCGCTTCAAAGATGTGTCTAAGAGGGACATGAAGGCATGCGGCACTTCATCTGAGTGCATGCCTCAGTCCGAGACATGTGGAGATAGACGGTCAGCAAAGATATAACAGTCGAGACCAGCTGGCCGCAAAGAAGCGCGAAAAGAGGAAGAGTTCAGCGGCAACCCAAGCAACCCAAATCTCCCAGTACGTCTGCACCAACTGCAATAGGGATTGTCATTCCAGTATCGGCCTGCACAGCCACAACAGACGATGAAAAAATATAGACGACACTCAAAAAGCCCGAGATAATGATGACAATGATTTCATGAATTAATGATGGTGATAATGATATAATGAGTTAATGATGATGACAATGATTTAATGAAATAATGATGACGACAATTATATAATGAGTTAATGATGACGACAATGATATAATGAGTTAATGATGACGACAATGATATAATGAGTTAATGATGATGACAATGATCTATAAGTCAATGATATAATGAGTTAATGCTAATGGAAATGATATAATGAGTTAATGATGACGACAATTATATGAATTAATGATGATGATAATGATTTAATAAGTTAATGATGATGAAAATGATTTAATGTGTCAATGATGACGACAATGATTTAATGAGTTAATGATGACGACAATTACATAATGAGTTAATGATGATGACATTGATCTATAAGTCAATGATATAATGAGTTAATGCTAATGGAAATGATATAATGATTTAATGATGACGACATTGAGTTAATGAGTTAATGATGGCGATAATGATATAATGAGTTAGTGATGATGACAATGATATAAAGAAATAATGATGACGACAATTATATAATGAGTTAATGATGACGACAATGAATTAATGAGTTAATGATGACGAAAATGATATAATGATTTAATGATGATGACATTGATTTAATTAGTTAATAATGATGACAATGATATAATGAGTTAGTGATGATGACAATGATATAATGAGTTAATTATATAATGAGTTAATGCTAATGACAATTTAATGAGTTAATGATGATGACATTGATTTAATGAGTTAATGATGATGACAATGATATAATGATTTAATGATGATGGCAATGATATAATGAGTTAATGATGATGACAATGATATAATGAGTTAATGATGATAATAATGATATAATGAGTTAATTATGATGACAATGATATATGAGTTAATGATATAATGAGTTAATGATGATGACAATTTAATGAGTTAATGATGATGACATTGATTTAATGAGTTAATGATGAAGACAATGATATAATGAGTTAATGATGATGGCAATGATATAATAAGTTAATGATATAATGAGTTAATGCTAATGACAATTTAATGAGTTAATGATGATGACATTGATTTAATGAGTTAATGATGATGACATTGCTGAATACAGAGAAAAATATAGAATTAATTTCATTTCTTCATCTCGGAATATTGATTATATCACATAGTGTATCTCAAGTTGAAATTCAGTATATACCTGGGGTCGAATTTTGCCTTACGTGGCCACCTCTTCTCATCCTCTTCCATCCAGGAATGTGAACCAGTTATATATTCGAACCGTATTTTAAAGCTATTTTGTTTCTCTTGGCGACAGCCAGCAATATTAAAAATATAAAGGCCTAAGTGCAGCTACTATTGGTTTGAATGGCTTTGTTTCTTTTAATAAATACCCTTAATTTGAACCTTATATTCGATTGAGAAATACGTCTAACAGCACCTGCATCAACAAAACGAGACTGATTCACATGGTTTGCTTTATAATGAAACAATGACAAATAGTTACTGTCAGTATGCGTTTTGTTTTGCAATTTCATGAGCTTTGTTTTTGTAATCTTTAGTGATATATGTTTACATGTGTATGAAAGTCATTATTATTATTATTATTATTATTATTATTATTATTATTATTATTATTATTATTATTATTATTATTATTATTATTATTTTCATACCTCGGCCTTTACAACTCAAAGCTTGTCTCATTGTTTTATTCTTCTAATGTAAAACTTATTGAAAAATAAAATATCCAGATATTCTGAACGTAGATAGTACACTATGATAAGAATAAAGCCGATATCGCCATTTAATTTTGAAGTAAAGAAATAAACTACTTTCTCTTTACTTAGTACAAGTGTCGAAAGTTGCATAGTATAAACATGTCAACAGTAACATAATACAACATGTCAACAGTACCACAGTATAAACATGTCAACAGTAACATATGACAAAAATGTGACAAGCTGCATAACACAATCAAGTCAATGGTCAAAAATGTAAAAAGATAGAACCATCGACAGTCGTCATCTCACCAATGTATTTCCACGCTCAATAATTATTCGATATCTTGGTTTACTAGCTGTATACTTCTGAAGTTAAAACGAGGAACGAACATTACTTCTCTACAATGCAGAGTTATTTATCTCCGTTTTAGCTACTTGCAGCTAATTTAACATTCCATTCGTGCGTGAGTTATCTTCTATCGTTCTTTCAGATCTCTAATCAAATAAAACGTGCAAAAACAAATTAACTTAACTTTTCAGTAACAGATGATGAATCCTACACTTTATAAATTGAATAAAGTGCGGCACTGATTCGTATCGGGTCTCAGAGGTTTCGCTGGAAAATAATTAAGAAGCACATGTGCCACAGAACAGTTGATCATTTTGGATTCAATGAACTGCCAGTTAAGAAATTTATCAGATAACCAGTCTCAAGCAGACATTATAATATATGGAATATGTCCAATAGAAACATTAGTGTTCCGCTCGTAATCTCGTGCGGAGAAATAATAATAATAATAATAATAATAATAATAATAATAATAATAATAATAATAATAATAATAATAATAATAATAATAATAATAATAATAACAATAATATGGACTTTTTACAGCGCACAATCTTTAGAAATTGTAAGCACTTTATAATATTAGATAATACAAGCAAACATATAAAAGGAAACGTTTACAGAAACAAAAGAAATAACATTATTAAACAAAACGATGTTATGTTTACTTGGATGTCATGCATTAGTTGGATTCAAGTTTACTTGGATGTCTTGCATTAGTTGGATTCAAGTTTACTTGGATGTTTTGCATTTGTTGGATATAAGTTTCCTTGGATGTCATACATTAGTTAGATTCCAGTTTACTTGGATGTCAGGCATTAGTTGGATTCACGTTTACTTGGATGTCATGCATTAGTTGGATTCAAGTTTACTTGGATGTCAGGCAGTAGTTAGATTCCAGTTTACTTGGATTTCAGGCACTAGTTGGATTCAAGTTTACTTGGATGTTTTGCATTAGTTGGATTCAAGTTTACTTGGATGTCAGGCATTAGTTGGATTCAAGTTTACTTGGATGTCATGCATTAATTGGATTCAAGTTAACTTGGATGTCAGGCATTAGTTGGATTCAAGTTTTCACATGGAAATATCTTTTCTTAGCAATCATACGTGGGAGGGTTAGGGACTGAAGTGGCATGTGACGCTTAGGTGATCAGATGCAAGTTCGTTTGACACGAATGAAGACTAGAATATTCATATCTTGGAAGAGTCCAGTCTATAATGAGATCATGTCTATGGAAATGTTGGCTAACTGGTTGTTTGGGGCAAAAAATGTGAATAGAATCTAGGATTTTTGATGTGTGGATTTCCAGGACAGTCAAAGTGAAAATTGAATGTACAAGAATAATCAGATTATCAACGCTACATACACCAGTAGGTTAGGACACAATGAGAGATTCAGTCAACTTGTTTTTTCGACTAGGAGGAGGGTGGTAAAGGCAGAAAACAAACGGACTGACCTTTGTTTCATTTTGAGTGAGGTTTGGACCAGTTCAAACGAAGTATGTTGGAAACCGAAGCTTATAGTGTAGTTAAGACGGTAAACGAGAATGATGATTTGTGTATTCCTTCAATGCAGGCACAACATATCAAACTTGTTATTTAAAGTGTGCTAATTAATACAATTGCCAGGAAGATAACCTGATTCATAACTTTGACAACATTGGAAGTCAGACAGTTTTTAGAAAAGTCCAAAAGCCGGTTCAGCAGCATATCGTCACAAAAGTAGTCCATAACGTCACGTACAAATTATATGACATCAAGCAGCAGGGAGGGCGAATCCTACAAAATTTTGCTCGTATCTTTAACGAAAATAAAGGTTCCTAAAGCTGGCTGAAAAAAAAAAAAGTCAATAACGCTAAACTAAAGTCTCTAATTATTATATTTCCGTACGGTTAAAAACCGCATGAGGTTAGCTCAGTTTTGTTACTCTATTATTGACTATATTTTTCACGACTTTTATGCGGGTTTTTTTTTTACTACAAAACGACCCAATTGTTGTCGTTCACCCTCCCTGCTGCTCCTGATTTTATCAGGGATTAACCAAAGATTTTATCCAGACTTATACGATATCTGGATCTTGGGTCATGTATATTTATTGTTATAAATCCAAATGGAACAGATTGTGTTTTAGGAAAGAAATTTTAAAATTTTTTCATATCCATGTGGATTCAATGTTATATTTATACCGCTCATCACCTCTTCAAGCCCGTTATCAACTGACCAATACATCGTCATTTCTAATTGTTAAAATTAGTCTTACTTTGGGGTTTAAAACTATTTTTGTTTTCCGAGCATGATATGCAATACATGGCGTAGCGAGTTCATGTGGGTTAAACTGGCTATATTCAGAGAGAAGCGATTTTTTCCCCAATTCCCTTTAGACAATTCCATTCGAAATATGGATGCTAAAATTTTAATAGCAATAGTAGAATCAAAACTTTCCATATCCGCCGTTGCCACATGTCAAATTATAGACATATTTGCCATCGAAATTAAAGCTTTATAAAACCAGTCTAAATAATTCAAAGCTTTACATTATTATTCTTGATAATGCGAAACAGTAGAGTACAAGTATTGATAAAATAAAAATCTACAATAACAGTCTTGATAATACGAAGATAAACAGTACCAGTCTTGATAATTCGAACATTAGAGTACCAGTCTTGATAAATCGAAGATCTACAATACCACTCTTGGAATCAGTACACAATTAATAAAATTCGGTTCAGTAGAAACCAATGTAGTCCCAGTCATTTTTTCCGGTCTCCGTTTGGTGGTGATACAAGAGTTAGATTTTGGTATTCTTGGTAAAGGATTTAAATGCAATTGTTTATTTTTTAGAATGTGAGCTTATGATGTAGTTGTCTGTGTGTATTACGAAGACAGTGCACATTGAATAATAAGGTAATGGTGATGATTCAGAAGTGAAATCAGTGTTCCGTTGCATGGTGTTTTTTTTTTTTTTAATTCAGCCTCTATAAAAAATGCAGGTCATCCCTTGACAAGAACTTCACCGTAAAGTCATCTTTGAAGGTATTTTAGATTAACATATGATTTGTATTGATTGTCACACAGTGGAAAGTTCAGTACTGAGATACAAATCTATAGACTATATAGTAAAATTAATTGTGTTATATTGCCTGTCAGCATTGCATTTGAGTAAAGTTTTAACTGATATAAAATCTTTATTATCAATGATACACACATGAAATTTTAATATGTTATGTATATTGACTATAAAAATATAAAATTGAAATAAAAAAGAAAATAATTTGAAATTTATAAATTTAAATGAAATTTTGAAAAAATAAAATATAAATGTTTTTCCACCAAATATGCACATATATAATATTTATTGTGAATCATATTAAATGATATCAGCATGTGTATAATCCTACCACAGATACAAGCTCAACTGATGGATATTTGTCATATTTTGTCAGAGAAAATATCTTTGTTAGTCAAAATGAGACCCTCATTTAAAATACATGAAGACAAAATTCAATTTGGCTTTGTACTTTTACGTCATTGAAACTATCTATTTGGGGTCCAAACAGTTAATTTATGTGTTTATAATAGGGTGACTTCCTGAGTAACACATATCTGCTTGAATAGCTATCAGTAATTGTTTATAAACATAGTTATAGGGTATTTAGTGAGAGGACGGCGATGAAGACTTTATACTAGAACCTGCTCAAGTTCTCTACAAAATAATATTAAGCTGTCAGAAAATGAAATATAGGTAAAAGGGATGAAAAAAAAACTTTACCCAGGTATATTTATATTGCATGTAAGAAAACAGCAAACTGATGTACATTGAACACAGAATGCATTCGATTTTATTTGTTCAGTTTCTTTAAGATCTTGATTGATGTAGTGCGGTATTGTGGCCCAGATGATATTATAGGAATTCTGTTGATCCATTTTGCTTTATGCATTATTAATTACTAATAATATTTGTTAACTGACACTATAAAGATTATATAAGAAATATTCAAACAGATTATTTGAATTTAACTTTGTAAAACTAGTCTTAAGATGGTTGCATAGCTGAAATGAACAAATATGCATATATTTTTGAATGTTTGGGATCAAAAGTTGACATTCAGTACATCATATAGGCTGATATATTACCTAGAGTGAATCTTTAAGGCTCAGTTCAGACTGTGTGCACTTCAAATATCCCAAGATGTTATTTTTATCATGAATATGCCTCTGTATGGTAACACATTTCAATTTAGTACTTTGACAGAGGGCGGTATTTCAGCATCAGCTGATATCTGATTCCATTGAAACATTAAGCTTAATAAATTGGTAACCAACACTGTAAAAAAAAGACTAAAAATGTTTAAACAGATCATTTGAATTATGTTTGCACATGTGATGTTAAGAAGTACATTGCATATATTCCATACATGCAAATGCCCATCTTTGTTTATAAGTTTTCGGGATTAAAATTTCGCATTTAGTTGTTGATATATGATCGATTGGTTTCTAAAATTTATATGTGTGGCCACATTTGGCTGTATTCACTTGCAATATCTAAAAATGTTTTTATCTTCATGAATAAGATTGCATATAGTAATAAATTTTAATTTGGTACATTGTCATTTGACTTTCCAGTATACTGGTATGTATCAATGTTTGCACCAATGATCAAACCTCACCGTTCCAACATTGCCTTAAACTTTATGACACACACTCTGTCTGATTAGTTATTTTACCTATAAATGGCTAAATATGCTTGTAGAAACTTCATCTATTTTAGGATGCATTTATCACCTTAATGCATGCCCATTGCTTCACATCTTTGAGTGTCACTCTATCAAGTTTACCTTTTTTACCCATATTTACAACCTTAATGTTATTTTGAAATCACCATATCTAACATATTTTAACTTCATTTGCCTACAACTTACTGTTTTCTAGAATTAGGTAAAACATGTATTTCTTTTCAGTTCTAGCCTGGTATCTGGAACAAAGTATTAGAGTTGGATCAGTTTGGAAGCTCTCCAGTAGTCCGTTTTTGATGTCAAGGTCTCATAATAACATGTGCAGTGTGCTGCTGTAAGTGACCAAGATTAGCTCATATCAGCACACTGATATCTGATATACAACATCTCAAAGACATGGCTTAGATCTTCATGAGAGAGATTAGCATCATTTTTCAGTAAGGTGGAACCGCCCTGAAACTTTATTTTCCTATCGCTTTGTTGACTTTTGTAGTTATCTACATTAAAATAGAATGCTATAAAACATGGTAGTGGTCCAATACAAACTTAAAATTTGAGTGGGTTAGTAATTATACAAATAACTGCCCAAGTACTTGAAACAATAAATGTGGAACATAGCACCTGTCATTGTTTCTTTAGTATGTACACCTATATGCATCTGGATAGTCATATTGCAATTTGCAGTCAAAATCACTGGGAGCTATCATGCTTCATTACCCCTGGGAATAATGTTATCAGTTGTACAGACCCAAAATACCACTTGTTTTAAATACCATTCATTAATCAACTTTGCTGCCTCAAAATTGGCAAACTGAATGTTATAACTTGTATGAAATTTAACTTTTTAAAAATAGTTTCTAAAAATTAAATATTTATTTAAATTTCCATTAAAATTTAATAAATCAATATGTTTCAACTTTAAACATATTTTCAGATAAGCCTTATCTCGTATTACAATTAGGTTTTTACTGCATTGAAAAAATTCCTATAATTAAGGTAAATATAGAAAATTTAATTTGGTTTCTTATGAACAATTGGACCTCAAATTGCACCCAATAAAACACCAGCACTACACACTTTCTGACAGCTGTGGCATGTCTTGCTTGCAAGGAAATTTCAAAAGACTTCATGTATGAATTTGAAATAGTAGTGATATGCAAATATAACCTGCAAATGTAAAAGTTTGAATAAAAAATTGACCCTGTCAGGAATCTGCACACAATTATTAAAATCCGGTTTCAGTACCCACGAATGTAGACCCAGTCTATTTTTAGATCACTTTTTCCTATCTATGTTTGGTGTTGATACAAGAGGTAGATTTGGTAATTCTTGGTAAAGATTTATAGGGAATTGTTAATTCTTTAGAATGTAAGCTTATGGTGTGGTTGTATGTGTGTATTTCGGCTACAATACACAGTGAGTAATAAGGCCATGGTGATGATTCGGACGTGAAATCTGTGTTCCGTTGCAGTGTTTTGTTTACAATTCAGCCTCTCTACACAATGCAGGTCAACCTTTGACAAGAACTTCACCGTAAAGTCATCTTTGAAGGTATTATAAATGAACATATGATTTGCATTGATTGTCATACAGTGGAAAGTTCAGTACTGAGAAACAAATGTAGAGACTAAATAGTAAAGTTAATTGTGTTTATGAACTCTTGATAATACTAAGCTCTACCAGTACCATTCTTGATAATTCAAAGCTTTACAGTACCATTCTTGATATTTTAAAGAGACTTTGTATATCTTAGGTACTGTTCAAAGAACCTTTAATTCCCTTTATTTTGATGTATGATTGATGGGTGTAATATGGGTTAGAGAGTATACAGCTAGGCCTTACTCAAGATGTGCACCTTTCAAAAAAGTGCTAGCTCTACTTGCTCAATTTTGCTTCTCGAACTTCAGAGTTAAATTGTGAAAAGTAGAGCCGATAACATTTTTTTTTTTACATTTTATGTATTTGCTAAGTCATTCATTGCACTTTTAGAAGCTGTTTTTGTCTAGTTTGGCAAATTTCATTATCCGTATTTTAATAGCTGCCAAGAATATTTTACGTTAGACACTTTCAGGTTGATTTTTGGAGCACAAGGGAGCAGTCATTTTAGTTAGCAGTGTCCTAAGATCATTTAAAAATTTCCAAAAGTACAATATCCAAAGAAATTTCATCCACATTACATGAAAGTAGTATATAGGTATGCCAACATTCTCTCCACTATGCATGTTTAAAATGCAAACAACTTCACCTTACATACATCACTCTCTCAAAAGTACATAATAACTGGTGAGCGCCACCTTACAGCGGTCAGCAGTTGGTTTGAATGAATTATAAATATTATTTACAAACAAGAACATTTTAAGCAATTAGGAAGGATTAGTCGATCAGAGACAGCGTATTAATCTGTGATCAATATCACACTCAAATAGGAAGATGTCGCGAACAATTCTGCCAATACTGAAGTCGAAAATGTGAAGTGTGAGAACTGTAATCAACGTGCATTCTCTGTTTTGTTGTAAGCGAGAGAACTGTAAACAATAGACATTCAGTAGCTGCTCGCATTGCATTAAGAAACAAATATTTAAAACAATCAGGAAAATAACCGAGCAGAAGCGGAAAAGAATTTATGTTTACATTTTATATCTAATATATTTTCTGGCTTCTTGACACTCTTTGTCCCTACGTAACCAATGCACATGCGAAGGCGTCGGCTATCTCCAAATCCGTGCCAACCCAAGATTGTGAAAAGAGCAATAACTCTTAAATCGTTATAAATAAATTAGCAACAGTTATTTCCCGTTGTATATGATTTTTTTTTATCTTACCTTTTAGAAGAGCAAACGATGGCTTTCAATATTTTCTTTTCTTGGAAGTGGGGTGGGGGAGCGCTTGGGGTTGACCGTGCAGGTTTACAATTAGGACGCTCTTTATTATGGACCTGAATAAGCGCACAATTCGGATGGGGACTGAGTTTTATTAGGAGTCTGAAGAGGAAAAGTGTACTAATTTACTTGCATCACCGGAGACACTTAAAATGTTTCTCTTTGCTGAAGTAGAAATTATATTGCAGATAGTGTAAGCAGACAAATATATAAACAGATAGAATGAAACAATACTGAGATCTGAATGATTCAAAAGAGGCTAATTACGTATGTATATGACAGATCGTGCGAGAATAAACGAAGGCATCACATGACTGGTCAAAACTATTTTAGTTCACTCCAAAACACTTTCCTGCAGGAAGGGAAAGGCTAAAATGGACTATCTGGCGGACACCTTATTAAATTGAAATGGTAAAAAAGTCAAATGAACACACTGGTTAAATGACTTATTTGATTTGCTAGGCTTTACAACCTGAAACTAAAATGAACTCTATTTTCCCAAATTGCTTTAAGCTTGCGTGTATATATCAACGGAGTTTGCTTTTCAAATCTGAGAAGAGATTTGGAAGTGATTCATAGTACGCTTACGGTGTAATGCAATTCCTTCACTGGCAAGTTTAAAACATTATGGTTTTCATTATTCATTCTGGTGTGACACAGTTCAGTTCTCTAATTGGCAAGTTACATTATTCTCTCCGGCGTACGACAGTTTAGTTCTTTCATTGGCAAGTTAGGGAAATTACGTTTTGCACTATTCGTTCCGGATTTTAGACAGTTCTTTCTTTGGCAAGTTAGACATTGTGGCTTGCATTATTCCTTCCGGTATGAGACAATTCTTTCATTGGCAAAGCAATCCAGATAATTCTGGTTTACATTGTTCTTTCTGGAGTGAGACAGAGATAGCGTAGAGGAACGCATGAATTGGTAATTAACATGACGTTATATGTATCGTGCATGTGGTTCATTTGACGTTATGGGCATCGAATATGTGGTTCTCTTGACAGTATATGGGTATCATACATGTAGTTCACACGATGTTTTCTCTATCGTACATGTAGTTAATTTGAAGTTATGGGTATCGTACATGTAGTTAACTCGATATGTTGGAATCGTACATGTAGTTCACTTGACGTTATGTGGGTATCGTACATGTAGTTCACTTGACGTTATGTGGTATCGTACTTGTAGTTCACTTGACGTTATGTGGGTATCGCACATGTAGTTCACATTATGTTTTCTCTATCGTACATGGAGTTAATTTACAGTCATGGGTATCGTACATGTAGTTAACTCGTCATGTTGGAATCGTACATGTAGTTCACTTGACGTTAGTTGGGTATCGTACATGTAGTTCGCTTGAATTTTTATGGGAATCGTGCATGTAATTAACTTGACGTTATGTGGGAATCGTACATGTAGTTAACTTGACGTTACGATGATGTACCAAAACTACATAAAACATTGAAACGACCAACAAAAAGGCCGACTGATGTACTGTCCGAACACACTCTGAATCTAATGGATTCACGAAATCATTCGAATAAATAACTTTTAATGAACTCTCTGTGTGTGTGTGTGCTTGTGTTATTCCTTTTTAACGTAGCTTTAAACAATTTTTCAGTAATATTGCTACGATGTCTGCAGTGTGGCAGTTCATAGTGATGTCTAGCACTGGGGCATCATGCCGCATATATGTAGCATAATGTCCCACTTAGTCACATGATCCTGATACAATGCCAACCTCCTGCATCCGAGGCAGATGCCGTAACAAATTTGTCCACTGGAGCAGTGAATGTATGCTTGAAATCATTCTAATCAATTACATTTAAATTCATTTACATCATTAAAAAACTTCGATGCTGAAGGACGTACATAAAGTCATAATATGAAAACTCATCTACGGAAGGATTTGTGGGTGGTGGATGGGATGATATCATTGGAGATATGGGTAGAGGTGGGGAATACATGGGTACCCTGGTAAATATTATTCTTGTTAATCTATGTGATGACTAAAATATAAAATAATAATAATAATAATAATAATAATAATAATAATAATAATAATAATAATAATAATAATAATAATAATAAAAATAACACAATAATAATAATAACAACAATAACACCAACATCACCACCACAATAATAATAATAAAAAAATAATAATAATAACACCACCACCACCACCACCACCACAATAATAATAATAATAATAATAATAATAATAATAATAATAATAATAATAATAATAATAATAATAATAACAACAACAACAACAACAACAACACCACCACCACAATAATAATAATAATAATAATAATAATAATAATAATAATAATAATAATAATAACAATAACACCACCACCACCACAAAAATAATAATAATAATAATAATAATAATAATAATAATAATAATAATAATAATAATAATAATAATAATAATAATTATAATAATAATAATAACAATAACACCACCACCACTATAATAATAATAATAATAATAATAATAATAATAATAATAATAATAATAATAACAATAACAATAATAATAATAATAATAATAATAATAATAATAATAATAATAATAATAATAATATAATATTCTTACTTTGACGAGGACAACACATCTAGTCATGAAATATCCCTATGCCAGATAATGTTATTTTTTTTAAGTCACTCACTAATAAACTTGAACACGTGATCAGACGGATTTAAACTGCAATAATATATGTAACCATAGTGATCAACATATACACTTAACATAACTGTTCTTTATGAAAGCTTACACTGACAACATGTATTGAAAGAAGGGGAATTCCTTACGCGCTGAAATACAAAAGAAATCGCCAAATATTTAAAATCAATAGATTTTGTCTACATTTCCACGATTATGTGCCACCATCCAGAAGTTAGACTGTCTGATATATCTTAACAGTTCCCTAGCTGTATAAATGTTGGGGCATCTGACGCATCGTAATGATTCTCCAGGAATACATATATATTGGAAAGCTGAACTTCTATCGTATCTATATGATTATATAGGTACACACATATCGCAATGATAAACATCTACTCTATCTGACTGATTCTCCCATTACTCAAATGCCAGAAACTTCGTGTGTGTGTGTGTGTGTGTGTGTGTGTGTGTGTGTGTGTGTGTGTGTGTGTGAATATATATATATATATATATATATATATATATATATATTGTATATATATATATATATATATATATATATATATATCTATATATAGATGCAATAAACTGACGACGAACAGTACGAAACTAGTAACTAACTAGCCTTTGGAGATGTTAGTTACTAGTTTCGTACTGTTCGTCGTCAGTTTATTGCATCTATTTTAATTAATCCCTGACAAACGTGATCCCTTGGTGGATCCAGTACGCTTGAGAGGGTTGTTATTCGCCATATGAATTGTATTCTTTATATATATATATATATATATATATATATATATATATATATATATATATATATATATATATATATATATATATATATATATATATATATATATATGCTTGATTATAGGGATAGCCGTATGTCACATTATCATATATATATATATATATATATATATATATATATATATATATATATATATATATATATATATATATATATATATATATATATATATATATATATATATATATATGTTTGCAGGGGTTCCGAGTGGCCGAGTGAGTGGTCTAACGTACTCTCCTGTTATGGATTACTGCCATCTCACCTCTGTCTGCGTGGATTCAAGTCTAAAATTCTGCGAATGTGGATATGTGAGAAAGCTTGCCAGTTGCTCTTCCTGGGTCGGTGGATCTTTCCGCGGATTTCCCGGTTTCTTCCTACACTGTTAATACTGGCCGCCATGTATAGGCTATCGTGGGGTGAAAAATGGCGTTAACACATATCTACGATTTTGCTTGTCTTGTATTAATATAAACCAATTTTATTTTTTACCTGCATGATTTATTATACTATAAATTCACGAGCAATTAAGTAAGAAAAATAATAAATTACATTAATACTAAGATATAAATTTACTGCAACGCATAATAAATAATGTCTTTTAATAATGTCTTTTTGGCATTTCACTTTATGTGTGTGTGTGTGTGTGTGTGAGAGAGAGAGAGAGAGAGAGAGAGAGAGAGAGAGAGAGAGAGAGAGAGAGAGAGAGAGAGAGAGAGAGAGAGAGAGAGAGAGAGAGAGAGAGAGAGAGAGAGAGTTTTGTTTTTAACGTAGTTTTAAAAACCTGCGAAGTCGTAATGCTGCGATGTCTACAGTGTGGCAATTTATGGTCATAAATATTAATTGAATCGTGGGCAATAAAAAAAATACATTGGGTTGTTAGGGCTCAGTTCATTCACTCTTGCGGTATCCCGTGCGCCTGAGTAATTTTAGACTCTTCCCTGTACAGATTACAGACATCACGTCTGCCAGCTTGGTTTCGAATCCCAAACTCGTTGAACGCGTGTGAGAAAACTTGCAGTAGCTCGTTGTGAGTCGGTGGTACTTTCCGGGGTTCTAATTGTCCTCAACTAAATATACTGGCCGCTATGTATAACCTGTCATGTGCTGAAAAATGGTTTTAAATCCATAACAATAATAGTAAAAATTTTCTCTGGACACACTACTTTAGTAGGTAAACATTGATTTGTTCATAGTATGTAAGTCTGAGAGTTACTGCTGGCGACAGAAGGCCTCATATGTTATGCAGTATTGATATTCGGGTTTAAACAGGAGACCAAAGAGGTTATCTTTGTTCAACTAGCTCGCGGTCGTGCATATTTGACATGGTGGTTGCTTTATGTTACACTAATAGAAGCAAATAATGAGGGGTCGATTCAATTAGTATCAAGTTTCTTCTCATGCCACTGCATTCGATCGGTGTGTATGTGCATGTGTACGTAGGTGTGTTGGTGTATGTGTTCTGGATTTTTAACGTAGCTTTGACAATTTTCCAGGCATATCGCTAAGATATCTGCAGTGTGGCAGTATACAGTGATGTCTAGCACTGGGGCATCATGCCGCAGACATGTTGAATGATGTCCCACCAGTCACATTATCTTGACACCAGGCGGACCAGTCATAGCAATAACCTCTTAATGCTGAGCGCCATGCGATGCAACTGCAAACGCTATTTTTGTTTGTCTTTGGTACAACTCTGCCGGGGTTCGAACTCACGACCTCTCGAATCCGAGGTGGACGCTCTAACCACTTAGGACAATGGAACAGTAGTATCCGATCCGAGCTTAGCGGTTTGTAGCAATTCGACCACATACCCTTTCAATTTTTGAACCACCTCAGTTCTTTGCGTGTATTCTATGTTTAGCATGAAATGGATGCACATAATTACCAACAACTCTGCATCGTATGGAGACACATATAGCGTTCCTAAATATATTGCAGTGTCCTCCACTCTTCCCAAACAGGTCGCTGCTTCACTGATATATTAGATTGATATCTTTCCTTTTATTCTTTCTTAACACTTATTAGAACATTTTAGTTTTCCTCAACGTAGATACTGTTGAAGGATGAACAACAGTTTGAAAACCGATTAACTGAGAGTTGATCATTTCTTCAAATAAAACTTGATGAATTTGTCAGAGGTGAAAATATATCTCAAATGTTGTACTGTGACAAAAGAGATTCTCCAAATGAAGGAAGTCATAACTTATTTACCGAATATTAGCCTTGACCTTTGGTGAGTGCTTGAGGAGTGACAAAGGTATTCAAATAACTCAATTTGAGAAAGATGTATGGTGAATTTGGGGCCTGATTGACTAGCTAATGTAAATGTTTACAAGATTTTGCGCTTCAATTTTTACAGGACAGATTTGTGGTCTGACCCTCAAACCCTGGAGCTTTTCGTCGAATTTTAGTGAACGGTATACAACTTGCTTAAATAAATTGCATCTTTAAAGTCTCAAACTATAACTTTTATACACCCAATAACGAAGTAAATAATGGAGATTTTATCTGCTCTTGCAAAATGTGATCTGAAACTAGGCTGTGTTATGTAGAGGGTGGAGGGTGGTGTTATCGCGATGGTGTAAGGAGTTAATATGGGCACAGCGAGACCAGAGAGCACTGGAAACCAAATAGGAACTGAAGCTAGTCCTCAGAAGTTACTGATATGTAAAACGGCCAACATCTGTATTAAATGACCTTCACATTGCAGATAATAAGATCTGTATCAAATGACCTTCACATGCCAGATAATAAGATCTGAATCAAATGACCTTCACATGCCAGGTAATAAGATCTGTATCAAATGACCTTCACATGGCAGATAATAAGATCTGTATCAAATGACCTTCACATGCCAGATTATAAGATCTGTATCAAATGGCCTTCACATGCCAGATAATAAGATCTGTATCAAATGACCTTCACGTGCCAGATAATAAGATCTGTATCAAATGACCTTCACATGGCAGATAATAAGATCTGTATCAAATGGCCTTCACATGCCAGATAATAAGATCTGTATCAAATGACCTTCACATGCCAGATAACACAGTCGACTTCGGTTGTTGTGCTTCATATTTATACCTAGCGATGTTTGCGAATACCGATAATAGTATGTTGACCCAAGTTTGAGCCTGTATTGAGCCATCACTCAGAAAATTAGAATACCGCTAATGCATACTTGAGCTGAATTTAATTCTGGTACTGAACCATCTCTGTTAGAAAGCGAGAAACGACCCATCAAAACGCAGCCCAATTTGTGAATGAAGCAGCGTCATAGCCCTGGAGAGGTATAATTCCGTCTGACTTAATTATTTATTTGTCTATTCCCTTGATGTTATGTTTAAATAATATTATGCGTAGTTGTTATCATTATGCCAGTATCTTTACTGTAATATTTATATGTATCATATGACGTCATATTTGGAAGACCAGATGTAGTACTGATTACCTTGTGTTTGGTACAATAAATTTGATTAATTCACATGAAAATAACATAGAGAGCTCATGTTATTCGGTACATTTTAAAAATCAATATTCTAGAACTATTGACCTTGTGAATCAACTGTAGCTAGACTATGGAACAATACAGCACAAAAACACTTTGATGCACAAAAAAAACCCATTTAAATCATTATGGAACACATATTCTTCATTACGTCCGGATATAAAAAACGATAAATAAAAGGTCGACAATATAAACAAAGTTTGTGATTGCGTGCTTGTGTGTGTAATTTGGATTTTTAGCGTCGCCTTAACAAGTTTCAGCCATATCGCTACGACCTCCGCAGTGTGGCAGTTTATAATGATGTCTAGTACCGGGGCATCATACCGTAGATATGTCGCCACATATCACACAGTCACATTATGTAGCCATATGTCACACTCAGTCACATTATGTAGCCACATGTCACACCCAGTCACATTATCCTAATATCAATCCTATTAGTCATCCTAGCACTAACCTCTTAATGCTGAGCGCCAAGCCAGACAGCTGCTAGTACCATTTTTATTAGTTTTTTGTATGTCTAGGTCGGGGGTTCAAACCCGTAGAAGACATACTGTAGTATTTTACAACTCATTGACATATTTTGAGTAATACATTAAAAACAAGGGAATTTGCTGATCATAAGCAGATAAAATAAATATATTTCTAACAAAACAACATTCAGATTTTTTTTCTGCTGTTCATATTAAACACTTAGGGATACAAACAAAAAAAATGAGAAAAACAGAAACAAGAAAGTCTTCACAATGGCGGTAGATGTACAATACGGTGCACAAATTATCTCTCAATTAGCAAATACTTTTTGTTTCATCCACAAACTCATCCCAGTTGCCATGGTAACGATAAAATGAAACTATGACTTTCTTTAACTTATGAAATGATTCCTATTCCGTCTGTACATTTCGTTTTGTTTAATCCCCCGAAATCTGTTGTTCTTTTGAAGAAAACACGATGGTGCTGAATGTAAGGAGAGCAACATTAGACTTTGAGCACTAACAAACTTGGCATCTTCTTATACATGCGTGAAAAGAAGAAAAAAAAAGAACCTGTTCTTGAAAATGGAAAATTGGGTTATGCATGTAAACAGTTCATGCACTCATTCATTACAGGGAGAGATTCCGTTCCGGAAGCGTATACGACTAAGATCAAAAGCAGTCAGCTGTTATCAAAGGCTTCAACACAAATTTAGCTTTGGATGCTTGATACAATAATCAGTGACACAGTTTCATTTGCCTTAGAAAACTACAAATAAAATGTTTGCAATTATTTAAAGAACAATTCAACTTTGTCATAAAAAGATTTCGTATAAGTTCGTCACCGGTGTTATCTCTTGCCAATCGGGCTAACTGACTCCCCCATAATTATATCCATATATTTAAAAAAAACAAGCCCCCCCCCAACACAATACTATAATATCTACCTAACTGGAAAGCGGAAAACTGTATGCGGGTTATGTGAATTAATCTCTATTCCCGTAGGCAGCTCTGGAGTGTTATACAGCTAGATATGACAGATTTTTTACGCGATTGCGAGAGGTTCGGTTACGATTTTATAGGCACGCCATCTGTTTTGCATCATAACATTTTCCCTTTTATTTTCACATCTCGGATACAATTTTCACTACTTGAAACTGAGGCAGTATTATATGTACATTTATGAGGAAATGTGATAAAAAGAACTACTACTACTACTACTACTATTACTACTACTGCTACTACTACTACTACTACTACTACTACTAATAATAATAATAATAAACATAATAATAATAATAATAATAATAATAATAATAATAATAATAATAATAATAATAATAATAATAATAATAATAATAATAATAATAATAATAATAAAAACAAATTACAGCAAAGCAGTATATTAACATTACTGAAGGAGGATAGGTCTGAGGAAACTGACAGGAAAAAACAACTGACGCATAGTGATGACTTTCGTTGACTTAAATCATTACATGAGTACTACATACACTGGAAGATATTCGAGTCTCTAGGCTTTAGTGGCTTGTTACCACATTCTTAGGTCTACAAAAATTAATATTGCTTTCGCAGATAGATACTTATATATATATATATATATATATATATATATATATATATATATATATATATATATATAATTGTTTCTTATGCATGATTCAATTAAAGAAACTAATCCAACACATTTCAAGAGCATTGGAATATGACGGGTTTTCTGCACTAGGTCTAACTCTAGGTCCATTTCAAATGGTTCTACACAAATTGTTAGATTTGTTTGAAAGAAATCAGAAAGCTCTGATAAGAAGCTAGAGTAGCTAGGAATATGCTGTAACTGATACGCAACAACGTTTTCTCGATAAGTCTCTTATAACAAAATCAGATGTGAAACCCTACTTTGAATAAAGCATGTTTTTCGTTATTGCGGCGCCCAATTATTTGAAGGGAACTTTTTCCTGCAATCTTTATTATAAGCAGCGATGAACGAAAAAGATGCAGCGCAAAAAGATACTAAAGTAGTAATTGCTTATATATGCTGGTTTTCTTCTCTGAGCAACACATATTTCAGGATATATTTCTACCAATTGCCATTATAAACTGTCACATACAAACATTGTAGAAAAGCCTGATAACGTCTGCATGTGAGTGACTTAAATTGGTCGCATAACGTAGATTAAAACCTAGATAATTTGTCAGGAAGATGATTATTGCTTAGGATTTTACTTAAGTTTCAATCAACGCGATCTCAAAAGTGCGGTGTATGAAAAATGTCATTTTGGAAGAAGAATTTTAAGGATAAGTCGGTAGAATAAAGCAAACTCTATTCAAACCAAGCAGTTTTGATCTTCATATCGGATGTACAAAAGTGTGACTGACTCAATACAAATTACCAGCAAACAATTGACAGTGACAAATAATTGACAACATAAATTACCAGCAAATAATTGACTGTGATAGATAATTGACAATACAAATTTCCGGCAAGCAATTGACAGTGACAAATAATTGACAACACAAATTACCAGCAAGAAATAGACAGCAATAAATAATTGACAATACAAATTACCAGCTAGCAATCGACAGTGACAAATAATTGACAAGAAAATCATGATGCTTCACCAGAAATCGGTTACCTACATGGAAAGATGATTCACCGACTGCACATAAAGCTATTTTATTATGTTAATATTATCATGTTAATTCAGATGTGACAGCATGATTCAAATTCCACTCAAAGTTAGAGTTTCAAATTACGTCTTAAAAAGAATGTGCATTTTGTAAAAAAGACACGTATGAGTACTTATTAATATCAACATTAAACTTTACATTAGTAAAATCTACGCATCTGAAAATTGCAAATAACAATAACCCAAACATATAAAGTCGAACTGTGATAACACGAGCATGTCGAAATATACCAAACATATAAAGTAGAACTGTGATAACACGAACTTGTCGAAATATACCAAATATTTTATTTTTATAAAGGAGACGAACAATTGATAAAAAAAACCCCAAAAACTCACATTAATTTCCTGGTATTGCACCTATTTTATTCATCTAAATGATTATTTTGCACAATCCTTCTGTATTTAGTTAATACAATAATGTGGAAGAAGGAATTCATTTAAAACACCACCCCCACCCCTTACAAAAGTGTAACACGTTTCACTGATTGATACATGTTGCATCCCTATATGTCATATCTTAGAAGACAAACAGCTTTCCATTGCACATCGCCATTTTCATGATAACCATATTTGTTTTGAAATCCTCTGAGATGTTCGCTTTTATTCCCTTTAAATAACAGAAGGTACTATCGATTCAGATGGAAGCAAACTAAAATAAAAATAAAACACTTTTTTCTGTTCTGAATAGTAGGTGGGGGTGAAAAACTCATTTAATGTGGCCAATGAATCGTAATGATTTTGACAGATCCACAGACTCGGCTGTATACTAATGCTATTGACGGATCCACAGACACGATGCCAGATTGAACCCTGTGGAGGCCCCTAGACAGTCGAAATCTAGTGTCCCCCAGTGGAAAATTATCTCCTAATATGATTATAACTTTACCAATCCTAAAACACGTGGGGCCCATACTCAGCTTATTTGGTTTTCCGTCAGTACACAGACCCTTGCGTATCCTAATGGTCTTGACAGATCCTCAGACTCAGCCGTATCCCAATCGTCTTGACAGATCCACAGACTCAGCCGTATCCCAATCGTCTTGACAGATCCACAGACTCAGCCGTATCCCAATCGTCTTGACAAATCCACAGTTGTATTATAACGTGACCATTTTGGGCTGAATTTTATTTTCTTCCAATTATTTAATTCAAGTGATTGTTTTCTCTGGCAATACAAAAGTGCGCTGACAAAATTCTGGGATAAGGACAGTCATTGGAATTTATACTGAATTCAAGCCTGAAATAATATTTATGTGATTCAACAAAAGACTGCTGAAACATCAGCACTTCGTAGATTTATTCATAATTTTTATTACTAAGAATTGTGTCTTTAATTCTTAGATTATGTTTGGATATAATTCGTAATGCTGTATGTTTTCTCATTTTTCACTTTGTATTCTAGAGAAATAAATTATTTGTTAAAATTTAAAAAGTTTGTTGTTTTCAATCTTTATCTGTTATTTATTTTAATATCATAGATTCGTAACAACTCTAACTTTTAATGTTAATTATTAATGATATTTGATTACAGTGATGTATTATATACACAACCATTGTCAATGTTTATTATATATGGTACTTAATCACAGTGATTTTTTTATATACACCAATGATTCAAAACCTTTTCTTACCGTGACTCTAAAAGATCACTTGGGCTTCAGGACCCCGTTTCAATATTTTGATAAGTTTTGCCGCCCTCAAAAAAGCGTTGGATAACCTCAGCCTCACTAAAGAAAGACCACATAATCCTGATTTTTAACACTTACTGGGTGTTTGGCAGCCATTGCTATACCCTACTATTATCAATGTTTTGCAAGTTAATAACAGCGATTTCTTATATCCCTCATCAATTGCAATGCTGATTGTACATGGTGGAAAATGAAGATGTACTTATTAGAGCATTACACAAAATGAATTGGGCGGCAATGATACCGTCTTTGACCTGTCATTTCAAAAGTGTGGAGATGGTTTGATATTTCAAAGCTAAAGGTTTGATAAAGAGATTAAAACTTAGTGTACGTGGTGACAATAAAGACAATACAATGATTCGTATCAGTCGATAGATACATACATACATACATACATACATACATACATACATACATACATACATACATACATACATACATACATAAATACATACATACATACATACATACATACATACATACATACATACATACATACATACATACATACATACATACATACATACATACATACATACATACACACACATACATAAATACATTCATACGTACGTACGTACGTACGTACGTACGTACGTACATGCATGCATACATACATACATACATACATGCATACATACATACATACATACATACATACATACATACATACATACATACATACATACATACATACATACATACATACATACATACATACATACAACGCACATACATACATACAACGCACATACATACATACATACATACATACATACATACATACATACATACATACATACATACATACATACATACATACATACATACATACATACATACATACACACATACACACATACATACATACATACATACATACATACATACATACATACATGCGTACATACATACATACATACATACATACATACATACATACATACATACATACATACATACATACATACATACTTAAATACATACGTACATACATACATACATACATACATACATACATACATACATACATACATACATACATACATACATACATACATACATACATACATACATACATACATACATACATACATACATACATACTTAAATACATACGTACATACATACATACATACATACATACATACATACATACATACATACATACATACATACATACATACATACATGCATGCATGCATGCATGCATGCATGCATGCATGCATGCATGCATGCATGCATGCATACCTACCTACCTACCTACCTACCTACCTACCTACCTACCTACCTACCTACCTACCTACCTACCTACCTACCTACCTACCTACCTACCTACCTACCTACCTACATACATACATACATACATACATACATACATACA